>WHPX01001336.1:0-133314 GCA_011057435.1 Actinia equina
TCTACCTACCTACTAATACCACATACAATGCAAGACCACTGACATACTAAACTAAAACCACATACTAATACCACATACATAATGCTAATACCACTGACAGCTAAAACTTATACCACATACTATACTAATACCACATAACTAATACGACATACTAATACTCATCACACATTAATACAACATACTAATAATCACATACTTTATACCACCTACTTATAACACTACTAATACACACACTAATACTAATTCTAATCTAATACTAATACTAAACTAATACTACATACTAACACCTAAATACTAATACTAAATACCTCAGCAGTAAGGGTGACTCGCGAAACGTCCGCATTGCTACAAAATCACATATCGAAAACCCAGCCCCCCCTGGGGTTTTTTGGAGCCTGAACAGGCCCTACAGGGGGTCTTGCAGCGTTTGGCCGCAGCGCGATAAGTCCCCTTACTGTCTGCCTGTTTTTTGGGGTAACCGCAAACGAGGTTAAGATATTCCTTAGATATAGATGGACGCCATCAAAAGCATTAGAAACAAAACTGTGCGCAAGCTCAGAACTCAGGTGTTGGATCGCCTGGATGCGGACTTTGCCTTCACAACATTTATGGAGGGAGATACAGATGAGACTATGACAGCAGAAAGAGCAGAAAGGATAATCGATTTGATGCCTGCGGGTGATTACCGTTTGGAGTTAACATTCATAAGTATTTAGACGGTGAGTGGATAATAGAAAAGGGTCGTAATCCAATACGAGCGTCTGGTAAGCAAAACTTGTTTGTCTTGAATAAGGATACCAGACCTGGAGCACTCGAAGGAATAGACATGATGTTCTACGAAGTTGCATACCCAGTTACCGTAGTTATTTATGGCGCGTATGAGATTGAGAAGCCGGATGTCAAGAAGTTGAAACCAATGCGACATCCTGGTAACTGCGTTGGTAAGTTGGTAAGAGAGTTCTTTGAGGACTCCTCACGTGGTGGTAAATTGACTTTAAATAGAAGAGAAGCCATCAGGAGATGGGAAGATGCTACCCGCAGAGCAGGAGCTACCATAAACAATATTAAGAAGTTGGAAACGGCGTTAGGAAGGCGCATACACGTGAAAGACATCAGAGACGGCTTCATTTACCCCGGAACGCATAAATACGGCGGTAAAGGTGCTCCTATAGTCATTTACCAACACAACGGACATGCTTGGCGTGAACTAAGGTTCCCTAAAAAGAAAGAAACGAAGGTTTATAAAACCTCTCCATTGATAAAATTGATCCATGAAAACTCCATATGGATAATGGATTCAGAAGGAAGTCAATTTATGACACAAGATGGTACTCTTTACCGACCCGAAGTAGAACAACAGCGAATTCAAAGCGCATGCGAGACTTTAGGCGAAGACTTCTCCGATGAAGTCCTAAGCTCTCGAAGTTTGGACTTCCTAGCCGCGAAGAAAAGGAATGGATGGAAACCCACCCCGGCCTCCTTTGGAGATATTTCTAAAGCATGCGTAGAACACGGCCATGGTGGTTTATGGAACATGGAGTACGACGAAGGCGAATATGTCTCATTGGATATGAAGCACTGCTATCCTGCAAGTTTTAAAGGTCTTGGAGATTGTAAGGAATATTATGACCGCTACGGACATCCAGACTCCCAATTCTTTCGTGTGTCCTTAGACGGCATCTACGACGCCCCGGCTACAGGGTTCGTACGATTAACCACCTGGAAGTTAGCAAAGGGCTTGCACCCAATAATTTACGCGTGGTATGGGAAGCATTTACAGGAAAAGGAATGGATTCCCATACCCCTTTTGAAATTCCTTGAAGAACGTAAGCTCTTGAAATACACGGCGCACGAAGCTATCCTATGTCACTCCTCCTTCACAAAATGGTTACCAGAACACAACCCCACAGCGCGTGTGGTCATAGGAAAGTTCACGCAGGGCGCTAAGGAGGGGGAGAAACATATGCAGCGGCGCTTGATAACGGACGAAGGCGAATTGAGTTTCCTCATAAAGCGGGCACATGACCAAGGAACTATGGTGTCTGTGGAGAAATGGAACTACTTTATAGAAGGCCAAAAGAACAAAAATGGAATGCTTTATGTTATTACCAAGACCACAGGCCGCAATATTATCACCTGCGTGCCAGCATGCTCGCATATGCGCACATTAACCTCCTTGCGATGCTCTTACGGTTCGACAAAGAGGACATCCCGCGCGTAGCTACGGATTCCTTGTATGTAAGGCCAGAGGTGTTGGAGAAGTTGAAAGAATTCTACACCGACGACGAACTCGCAGAAAGCGGTCAATGGCGCGTCAAAGACGAAGAGATAAAAGCTTGGAGAGAACGTGTAGAATATCACGGCGAACACCTCCGCGGTTCCATTACGCCTACAAAAGAGCCATTACCGTCGGTTGCAGACCCCATTTCCTACCAACGCTTCTCTTATCTTTACGGTACGGGCGGCAGTGGTAAGACCACCAGGGTTTTGGAACTCTTTCCAAAGATAAAGGTGTTAACGCCAACGCACCGTTTGGAAAGGGAACTCTGCGAAATGGGTTACGACGCACAAACCTACCACAGCTTCTTTCGCTGGAATGGTCAAAAATGGGTACCGGAAGCCATCCACGACATACCTCCGGTAATACTCTGGGATGAGATTTGTACCGTGCCATTAGAAATACTACAGGAGTTCGTAGACTTCCTCCGTGGGAAATGTCAAGTAATATTTGCAGGAGATCCATGTCAGCCGCCTCCAATAGCCGGAGAGATGCCACATAAATGGCTGAAAGAAATGGTAAGTTATCATGAAGAAGTTAACGCCGATTACCGCAGCAAGGACCAAATAAGGAACTTAAAAGCAGAATTGAGGGGCCCCAGCGACGCCGAGCAAAACAAGATACTCCGTAAGAGAGTACGAGCGAAATCCTACGAGGACTTCCTATACAGCTGGCATCCTGAGGATTTGGTGCTGAGCAGCAAACGCGCAGCGCAGTCCCGCATACAGAAAGACTTACTCAAAATACACCAGGAGCGCTTCCCTGGGCATCTGGTGCCCATTGTTACAAACCCCACGACACCCGAATGCAGAAAAGAGACGTCTGGGTCCCGGGAACCAAAACCCAACTTCCAAACGCAGTAACCCATGATAAGGTTTGGGTGCCTATGAAAATGGTGGAAAGAATTACCTCCCATCCAGATTGGCGCTTGGGTTATTGCATGACAGTCCACAGCGCGCAGGGGATTACCATAACAGAAACCTTATGGATCATAGACCAGCGGCTGTGTTGGAGCAATTTGATATACACCGCCGTAAGTCGTGTGGAGTATGCCAAACAGTTAAAGAGAGCCTGGGGTCCGCAATTGCGGTACGATGAGACCCCGGAAGAAGTAGCCAAAGAAAACATTGCTAAGAAACTCCTTCGCTACAAGCGGCACGACAAAGAAAAAAATATGACGTTCGACCTATGCGTGGACGACGTCTACAAGAAAGGGGCACGCTGCGCCAATGTAACATACCGCTACTATGGAAGTTCTTAACGAATGACGATCAGCAGTTCTCCGTGGATCGCATAAATAATAAACGTGGGCATTGCAGAGGCAACGTAAGACTGACATGCCTAGAGTGCAATCGGGCGCGCGGTGCTGCACTACTTTGAATCTTTAGGAACTATGAGTAACTCTTCCTTAACAAATCCACGACTTGGGCCATTTAGGTAATATAACACGGGTTGCGCTTCCTTGGTGACGGACTTCGAAATCTCATACGTTTCCAAAGACCAGTTAGGATCTGTGGCTCTCTTACTGCCACCTTCTAGTTCCCCCGGCTGATAGAGGTACCTGACCACTATGTCGCGGGGGAGCTTTTTTTCCTTCAGTCCGACGGCTCTTGAACTTCTGACGTAGGACTTGTGTTCCACGTGCTTCTTTTTTATGGCGTCCTTGGGTTTCATTCCCGTAGCCCTGGCCGCCTCGTTATTCAAAGCTGCGATGACCTGAGAGAGCCGCTGTGTCCATTCCTTATTACGTTTAGAGGGATCTTCCAGCTCTTTCCAATACTGGTACCCAAAGAGACGCTCAGCCAAAGTCTTATTAAATCTTTCAACAATGCTCTGGCCTCTGTGGTACTCTGCTTCGGCTCTCCTAATTTTGGTGTCGTGGTCTTTCAAGGTCTTGGTAACCACGCCCATAAACTCCGTCCCCGCATCCACTTGCAGCAGCTTAGGCCATTTCAAAACGCGCTTATAAATCCTACCTAGGGCTTCTGCGACTTCCCCAGAATCCTTGCTGGTTATGGGTTCGGCGTCCTTATATCTGCTTGCGATATCAACCACGGTCAAAGCGTATCTATAGGTCTTTCTTCTTACCGTGTCGTGTGGTAAGAAAAGCAAGTCTGCCTGATGAACTTCGTTAGGGGCATTTACGGTAAAGCTGGGTCTGGGAATGTACTTAGGCACGGGAAGATAAACCTGCCAGATAGTTTGTTTCTTTAACCAATTCTTAGCCGTTTCGTCGGATACCCTGGCTGCGGTCGCGAGTTTCTTGATAGCCGACGCTCCTCTCCAATAGCCTTCGGGACCGTAGTAAATACTTTTGAGTTTGTCCTCAGTTCGACCCATTATATGAATTCCAAGACGAGATTGATCTTGCGTCCGTTAAAATCTACCGTCTTTCCGTCCACTTTAATGGTGATGTTTATGCTTTCCACCAAATCACAAGGCAAGTCATAGTTTAAAGAAATGGGCGTATATTCTACCAGGTCAAATGGATTACCTTTAGGTGAAAACTTAGACATAAGATGGGAGGGATTTCCGTTGTTGTAACTGCAGACCAAATCGCAATAGACTTCGTAAGAGGATGCGACTTTCCAACCTACGGGAACTGCCGTGGTGGTAATTGACTTACGCTGAATTCCAAGTAAAGATCCCAATGGTTCAAACTTTCCGAGGGTCATTGACGAAACCGCCAGGTATGTCATGTTTGAGGGTCATTTCGTGCGGCAACCCTGTGGTAAGAGTATAACGGTGTTTGGCTAGCTCCTTAGCAAGGGTGATTGGCGTGTAATGTCCATCTGGGAGCATTACGCCTTGGTAAGTGTTAGGCTTCTTTTGCGTGGTGATCAATGCCTTGGTCAAATTATACCAAGAATTGTACAAAGAGCAACTGACCAGCCGAACTGTATGGGCTTTGATGGTCAAATAAGTGGTAAAGTCATTCTTATCGCTTTCCAAAAAGACGATCATTATATTAAATACGCCAAGGCTGCGCCCCTGCCAGTCCTGCAACTCCTACAAAGACCAGCTCATTGTCTTTTTGTTTCTTAGAAGGCTGATAGTAATTCTTAAATTGAGGCTTGTTAATCCTAAAGTCGGGGTGCGCCTGCGCATAAAGTTTAAAGGCGTAGTCTGTGTTTTCGAAGTTCTTATCCGCCTGCATTTTGTCTTGGTAGTTCTTGTCCAACCAATCTCTGTAAGCTTGTCTTTTCTCATTCCAAGCCGCCACGTCTTTTTGATATTTCTCCAGGGCTAAGTCATGCCTTTTCCTCTCGGCATCGCCTTTATTGCCTCTGACTAATCTATCCAAATATTGACCACCATAATTAGCTCCAGTGAATGCTAAAGCCGCAATGACACCACCTACCAATACGCTTGCCATATATAAGGGCCTCACGGCCTAGGCAGGTACTTTTCCTTCTGTAGGTAGTCCTTAAGGGCAATGCTACCTGCTACTGCAGCAGTCATCTTAGCAAAGCCCGTAATGCTCTTGCTTGGGTCTTCAGTAAAGTCTTCTTTGAGCACTTTCTTACCTACCCAACCAATACCTGCGACAATAGAAGTAATAATAGCTGCATCTTCGACGGTTTTCATTAATGCTGACGACATTATATTACAAGGAGAGGAGGTTTTATTCCATCTCGGGTATTTTACTTCTCTTAGGAGGCTCCACATACCTCATTTCTGCCCTTGGTTCCACTTTTGGTTTAGCAGCCCGCCATTGTAAGTAGAGGCTGCCTGCTGCTATAGCAATTCCTAATGCTCCGATGACGTAGCCCGGATTAATAAAGGATTCCTCTTCTTTTTCCTCTTCCCTCTCTTCTTTTTTGGCTTTGTTCTTTCTATTCATTTCCGCGAGCTTCTTTCCCGCAGCGACTCTGCCCGGAGATTTAGGCTTGGTGATCTTTTGCTCTCGAGGGGTTTCCTCCGCCTTTGTTTCGGTGTCACTCATCTTATATCTAAGGACTTGAAGGACTTGACAAGTAACTTGACGACGACTTGATAATGACTTGACGACGTTTTGATAATGACTTGACGACGACTTGACGATGACTTGACTAAGTCCGTGAATGACTTGACGATGACTTGATAATGACTTGACTAAGTCCCGTGAATGACTTCAGAAGGACTTACATCGACTTGATCAGGTACCTCAGCAAGTGCTGCCTTGAAGATCTCCTCGACTTGCTTATCTTTTTGTAGTCCTTCCAAGACACCAATACCTCCTTCAAGTCGACATGCTGAGCTACGTGAAGTCCCAAAGATGCGACTGCCATTAACTTACCGCACTTCAAAGACAACCAGCCGCAGGTTATCTTAAGTTCTTGGGATATGACATAGTCCTCACTTATGTCCTTCCGCAGCGCCTCCACGTCGTCTATGGGCAGCGCAAGTCCCAGAAGTTTGGTGGCCAGCTTAATAGCGGAGTCTGCTACGGCATTCGTGGTCTTACTTGCAAGGGCAGCCTCATACCTTTTATGGAACTTCTTAACCTCCTCTTCTGACAACTTATTAACCTGCTCATGCGTTAACTCCTTGCCTATCATTTCTTTACATTTTCCCGATGACACCAGGATGTTAAGTTGTTCTTTAAGGTTACTTTCATCTACGGGGACTTCATCCAAGAGCTGCTCAATGTCCATATATGTTAACGGAATACGGAAACCTCAAAGAGAAGATCATTTTGGAATGTTGATGTGTCTTTAAATGCCGCATGTATTCGTGTAACTGTTCCTTGCTTATCTCGCCGCCGTAGTCAGAGAGGATGGTTTCCAAATCACTCCGACTGGGAGTATAAAATACGACCAGGGAGCCTATGTTTTCCCTAAAGGGTTTAGAGACACTGGTAAGCTGCTGCGAGAGCAACCAAACGCTGATATTGTCATGTCTGCCGCTGAAGGCGAGCTTCACTAACTCCGATGTGCGTCTTTTTACGTCGTCCCCACAGGCGATATCATCCAGTATGAGGAGTGTCTGAGTATCTTTAGGGAATTGTCGATGCCAGAACTTAAGGTGGTTGGATAACTCATTAGGGTCCAAAATATCCACGAAGAAGTCGTCATCTTTCACTCCTATGCCTTCCCAGGTGCGGTTATTCACATAGGTAGGGCATAATAACACTATGTAGTCGAAACGGTATCTAAAGGGCCCGAGGAGTTGCTCCACTACGAACTGCGTTTTACCACAGCCGGTTGGTCCTACTATCAGAGCATTGCAGGGAATATGTTCTGGGTACATTATATATACGATGGACCCAGTGGAAGCAGTAAAAAGAATCTTTACTGACGTTGAAGATAAAAGGAACACCATCGAAATGCAAAGAGAAGAGATAGACCGTTTGAAAGCGCGCGTGCAGGAATTGTATGATGAAATGTGTGGTCTGAAGCGCGCGGAAAGGTTTGGTGCGCTGATAACGATGGCAACGTGGGCAAAAGAGTCCGTTGTGGATTTCATGCGATATCCATTGTAAAAGGGGTCTGATATTTATTGTTGATTTGTTAAATCCTGCAGACAGACCTTAAAGAGGGGTCTGATATTTATTGTTGATTTGTTAAATGATGTTAACAAAACAACAAGAAAAATAAGATAGAGATTTAGGACTCTTTGCGCAGGATCTTATATGAGGCTTAAATAACACTATGTTATAATGAGGTGTAAGAATTGTGGTAGGGAGTTCAGCAGCAAACAAAGATTACAATACCACGTTGAAAAACGTGTGTGCAGTAAGGAAGTAAACAACGTCACCGCTTGCGAAGACTGTGATAAACAGTTCAGCAGTGCGCAGGCGCTGGAGTACCACCGTAGTAGAAGGGTTTGTTTAAAGAACATATGCGTGCGCTGCGACGAGGATGTTACCGACGCTTGGCACCAACATAGATGCCGTGGTAATTACGATCTGCTGGGCGTAGCATGTTTGAAACATGGTGACGTCGCCGCCCGATGTTGCCCAAAGGAAACCCAAAGGAAGTTAACGCGCCGGAAGAAGGAAATTGACCAGCGCTTTGCGGAGTTTGACTGCGTCGAAGGCGTAAGGTGGGAAAACAGGGAACATTGGGAGGCAACTTGTGAGCGCTGCGGCTGTCAAAGGGATGGTCAACATATTTGGCAGTGCCTCTACGACGGCCAAGGCGGTTTCAAAGAGTACTTAGATCGCTTTGATGCTTGGCATGCCGGTAACGAGGCGGCCCGTAGAAGTTAGAAAGGGACCTAAAATAGTAAGATAGGGTTTGTGCAAAGAGTCTCAAATCCCATTCTTATTTTTCTTGTTGTTTGTTAAGTATCATCAACATTTAACAAATCAACAATAATATTAAAGACCCCTTTGAAATGACCTTGCGATGGAGTAGCGAAGTATGACTTGCGCAAAGAGTCCCAAAATACGATCTTATTTTTATTGTTGTTTGTTAAGAGCATTAATAACATCATTTAACAAAACAACAATAATATTAAGGACCCCTTTAAGATCTGTCTGCAATATAGTAGTAAAGTAAGGTCTGCGCAAAGAGTCTCAGATCCTGATCTTATTTTTCTTGTTGTTTGTTAAGTATCATCATCATTTAACAAATCAACAATAAATATCAGACCCCCCTTTAAAGAGGGCTTGCAAAGCATATGCTTGGAGGATTTATAATATATGGACTGTATTACGTGCGAACTACCAGCCGACTGCATAATTTCTCCTAAGCCAAAGCCAAGAAAAAAAATACACCTGCCTTCATTGCAGCAAGGTATTTCTCGAAGGATCCTTTGTGGGGCATTGGTGCCTAGCGGATCAGCGTACGATGGTAGACGCACTTAAGAGTGAAGAGGAGACTCAGGCTCCCAAGTAACCACATCAAATTCCCATCTACCATCCTTCTTACCATGACTCATAACATGCGTAACCTGCTGCCCTTCAATGGCGTACCTTATTCTATCGGGCGCCCAAAGGGTATATGTTCTTTTTTTATTCTTTAAGACCAAACGCAGACGGTCCAAGTCTTCAAAGACCACGTAATTCTTTACCTCGTAGATTTCCCCTATCTGCAAATCCCTCCAGTGTGTCTGAATGAATTTTATCTCATTGAATTTGTCCTTGTCCATATATCCTATGAAATATCTTTAAGTGCGTCTTTAAAGTGTCTGTGTTCCTAAAGCGCTTGCAGCAATATGCACAAGGTAAACGCATTCCACGCGCATACTCCGCTATTGCGCGGCAGATGTCGTCGTAGTCGTTGCTGATTAACACCTTGTAACCATTCTGCTCATACCTTTCCAATAGCAGGCGTTGACTATCAGATAATACCCCGTTGCCTTTAGGAGTCTTCAGCTCGACGCAGAAACCACGGTACCACACGTGTGCATTCAAGATAAGCAGATCAGGCTGTCCTCGTTGATATCCTTTCTGCCAGCACTTTATGCGCTTGTTTGACGTGTCTTGTAGTTCACCCAGGCCTGGGGCTATGAGCATTTGAGGGTAAAACTTGCGGATGTAGTCAACCACTTTTTTATGTAAGTCGAACTCATTTCTATTTTAAACACCAATTTGTTTGGACCGTCAAATTTCCGCTCTATTTCATATTTACCCGTTTTCCTTAGCGTAGGCAGCACCTCTTCAAACACCCAATCGCGAAACTCCAGGGCTTTAGGTAGCTTAGAGCTAAATATCAGTTCGTACAAACCAGGTTCGGAGATAAACACGGCATTTGGTTGTGAGGAACGATTCGTTCCCCCTTTTAGATCTTCCCACCTTTTCTGGTACTTTTCAGAAACGTGATCTCTAATTGCCTTCCTGGTGTTTTCATATCCTAACGCCAGCGCAACCTCCTTCGCTTTAAAGTACAGTTTATCACCTTGCACTATGCATTGCAGTTCGTTGTCGTTGTTTTCGAATACGCGGAGCATCGTATATCTAAGGAATATTTAACCTTAATATGCAACGCTCTTTAATTGATTCATTTCCACGCTCAGTTGCGCGTCAGACACCACAAAGATGTAGCAGTTTATCTTAGTAGTATCGCTGGCGTCCTTGGTGCGTTTGATCTCCAAAGTAATACCATCCTGGGTGTTTACCAGCCGCAATCCCTGACCATGCATGCTCTCATCATTAGTAGTGCGCATGTCAATCCATAACGCATATTTATCCTTAAAGAACTCCTTTGGGGCAATTTGATCGCCAAACTTCTGCATTGCTTCCCGGTACATGTCTTCAGGTTTTATCCCTTGGGAGTAAACCTTGTTGGGTACTCCGTTTATGTTTACGCCGACATTGGTAATGTTGGGATTAAAGAATGCCTCGGAGTCGCGCAATCCTGCGGTGTATGTTTTTGCAAACAGCAACATTAGCCCTGTGAGGCTGCGTCGTGGTATATTAATACTTTGGTTGATGACCTCTTCAACGTTGTTCGTGAAGCTAAATGTCTTGTACATTACTACGTGGTCGTAAAGGAATGCCTTTCCCGAGCTGTATTCCATGCCTGCGCTACGAGCAATATCTTCAGAGTACACGGTCTCGTACTGTAATTCTAAGTTGGTGATAGAATATGGATGCACACCCCCCGAACTTACGTCTTTTCCTTGCAGGATGTTGGTCGTATCTGCTAAGGTTATTTCGAACTGCAACTCGCTTAGTTGCCTTGGGTAATACGCACCGTGGTTTGTTATTACTTCAAAGTCCAATGGAATGAGATATTTGGTGCCGTAGGCTGTCTTTATTTCGTCTTCTCCGGAGGCGCCGGAGGTTGCGCTTCTTACCTTACGTGTGGCTTCACTTGCTATTCCTTGTTCTATCTTTTGTGCGCGGTCGAAGGCCGTCAACCACAAATCTTTGTATGTGGTGTAAAGATCGTACCTGTTTAAGTCTAACAGGGATTCACCAGCAAACTTGATTCTCATCTTAGAAACAAGGTTCCTGCCTACGTTATTAACAACATAACGCGTGTCTGCGGTATCTGGTTGAACCGCTAGGTCAAACCTTAACGCTAACGTTCCAGGAACCAATACCAGGTTATCCGTTAAACGGGGAACGCCTACGTACAAGGTTTCTCCTGGTTTGGCGCTACTGGGGGTAAAGGTGACCCGGTGAAAGGTACGTTCTGCTTTCAGACCGCCAACCTGCTTAGGAAGGAGGTTAGGATTTAACTTTGAGCTTATCATATATAATGGAAGCAGAAGGAACGGATTTTGATCCCCTTACCGACAAAGTCGACATTAACGACGAAGAATACGAGTCTTTACTTCCTAATGACAACGTAGACCAAGAAGGTCTATTTGACAAGCTAAGACGCAGATATGGCAGCAGCAGGCTTCGCGATGCTATGCGCTCTTTGAGAGACAAACTCAGGTCTAAGAATCCATACAAACCCATTCCAGAATATTTGCAAATGGAAGACTTAGGACCCGTTCCCGAAGCCCCCAGCGCTGCATGGCTTAGCCAGATTCAGGAACAAATGAACGAATCCACAGGAGAAGAACCCAACGACTTTGATAGGATCAAGGAAGAATTCCCAAACTGGGACCCAGATAAAGTTCAAGTAATGTTCAACGATGATAACGAATGGGGTAAGGAAGTCATAATAGCAAGGTTAAATAGGTCTAATGCTAAGCCATACATTATCAAGGACATAAATGGCAAATACTACCCAGATAAGAACATTCCTCCGACCCTTAGGAAGGCATTAGGAGAACCCAACTTAACCGCGCAAGAAGCCGCAATAGATAAGGAAGTACAAACTGATTTCAATGAGCTCTTTGAGGCGGCAAGAAGGTTACCGGCCGCTGAAGGCGATCATGAAGAGTTAAGGGCGCAAATAAGTACTTTAGCCGATTCACTTCAAACTAAGACGGATGAAGTTGCTGCGTTGAACGCTAAGAAAGACGAATTGCAGGCTAAGATAAATAAAATACGGACCCTACCAGTACGTCTTGCTGAGAAATCCGTTAATGCACATAATTTAGCAGAGGCGCATGTACAATTAGCTGAGGTCGAGAAACAAAAGAAGGCGGCTGAGGAAGACATACAACGAATAAAAGAAGAGCGTACGGACCTCCTAAGAGCACGTGAGGATTTGGCGGCTCTCAGGGAGTCTTATAGGGACCTCGAACAGGATAATGAAGACCTTAAAAGAGAACTCGAAGAGGCCCAATCCAATTACACGAAACAAAATATGTTACTCCATAGAGAGCAAAGGCTCATCAAAGTAGACTACGAAAAACGAATGAATGAGTTATTCGAAAAAAGGAATGCTACCAAGAAGGAATTAAGGGTCGCTTTAGACAAAGCGGACGCAGGCAGCATAGAGATAAAGAGCTTAAAAGACAACATTGAAGGCCTCGAGAAATCAATCGATGAGTTGGAAAAAGAACACTTAGAACAAAACGTAGAACTTGCTAAGCGCCAAAATGCCATCGAAGTACGCTACAAAGAGCGAATAAGTAAGTTATCAGAAGAAAAGAAGGACGTCACGTATAGATTAAGGGTCGCTCTAAGCAAAATAGACAGAGGCGATGAGGAGATAAAGAGCTTAAGGGATAACTTACAGAAACACATCGAAACCCAAAGGAGAATAATAGTGGAAATGGGTGAAAAAGACATGCAAATAGGACAATTTCAGCAGGCCATCGAAGACCTGGAGTGGCAAGTAGACGATAAACAAAAAGTAATCGCAGACCAAACCCGCCCTGAAGTGGAAAGGGAGGCTGCTCAAAAGGAATTAGAGACCCTGCAGGAAAGAGTCGCGGAATTACAGGCACAAAAGGAAAACCTTGAAAGAGAATTGGGGCTTACCACCAAGGAAAAAATAAAAAGAGCTTTGGTGAAATATGGCATTCCGCTCGCATTCGCAGTCGCCATTTCCTCCGTAGTAGGTGTGATCCTTAGCTCCCTTAAGACTACGAGCGCAGGTGTAAAGGCAGTTGGCAAAGGGCTGGCGGACTTGGGTAAAAAGATGGCAGCCGCTTTACCGGGGCTGCTTGGTTCTGTGATCGGTCTGGTACTTAGAACCGGTGGAGAACTGTTAAAGTTCGTGGGGAATAACATTTGGATCCTCGTAGTAGCTATCGGGGTGGTCCTCCTGAAGAAGATAAAGAGGTAACTCCTATCCGACAGACGCCGCCTTCTTAGATGGTTTCTTGTCCTTCTCATTGGGTGCCCTGGGCATTCTCAGCTGGGGATAAGTAAGTATGGTATTAGCCCCAGGCTGATAATTTGGTACTAAAGGTAAGACGCTCATGGTGCTAATGGCCTTATGACACCAAGCAGCGTCTACAGCCGTTTCAAACTTACCATTTATTCGGATGCTGCCGAGGTTGGCGCCAGAGTTGACGGCATCACTGGGGCGAACTTGAAGCTTTGCATATTGACAATTAGCTATCATATGAAAAGTTACCGGCGTTAGATCTTCTCCGCTAAATGGATTGGGTTCCGACGAAAAATGGACTGAATGCCTATTACCTTTTGTCCTATAAGGCAACAATGGGGTATTGGTCTCGTCTAGGATCCTAAAGCCGGCATTACAACTCCACCCCGTGTTAATGCTAATAGTACATATTATCATTCCTAAGCCCCCAACCTTCACCCACAATCCGGTGTCGTACCAATTATCAATATCGTACTTTCTCTCCTCTAAGTAATGGAGGAATGAATCTTCCTTTACGTATGGATTCATATATTCTAGGCACCAAAGGCGTCATCTTAGAGGCTTAACACCGTAAAAGTGCTGATGGTTGCGTGATTATAAACCGTATCCCTTTGATCTGCTATGCTATTTACCGTAGCCGACGCCGTGTCATCTACACGTATTTGCAACTTTACCTTCCCGTGGCAGTCAGCAACCATGTGAAAAGTCCAAACCGATTGGTTTTCATCGCTGGTGTGGGGTGGCTCTACTGAGAAATGCACGGGCTCTCTGTTGTTTGTCTTCGTGCGCATGGGCTGTAATACTCCATCGTCGTCGCAGAAACGAAATCCTACGTTTGCATTGCTATCCGTACCAATACAAATGCTGCAGAGGATCAATTTCTTTCCTGAGTAGTTCAAGTCCACAGACATCCCTGTGACATCAACCCAAGATGCTTGGGTGTATTTTTCTCACCTGTGTAAGTCGTGTAAACACAATCCATTCCGGATACGTAGGGGTTGTTCATCGCCATATATAAAGACTCAAACCAACACTCGCGGCTGCTAAGCCGGCTTTAAGTAAGTCGTGGTCATATTCCTCAGGTATCGTAACCTTCTTTTTTACAGTTTTTGATGGTGTTTCGCGTGGCTTCTCTACGAAATGCGACTTTTTTGGCTTCTCTACGAAGTGTGGAGTCCCTTTAAAAGTGTCAGAGTTTACGTCATTCACTCCAAACTTCATATCCTTAGTTGCCTTTTGGAGCTTGTTGTTGTATCCTACTACGGAGCCAGCATTCATGGATAAATTACTGGGCATTAACCAACAACCTGGGGCTACCGCATAGTGCAACCTTGCTTTAGAATTTTGTATGGCTAGTTGGTAACGCTGTACGCCTTTGCTAATGTCACCTTCTATTATCGAACTTTCAAAGAGGATCAGGGCTTCTGCGCGCGTTTCTTCTGCGGCACCAGTATTTCCTATAATGCTTGATCGGGTATTTACTTGGGCTCCAAGAATAGAATACACGTAAGCTTCTATGCTGCGGTTCAAACGGGCAAGACCGGCTTTAGTTAGTCCTTTACCTTTTGTGGGTATGAAATTAAAGTACTGCTTTGTGTGTTCGTCGTTGGTTATGCGGATGATTAATGGATTAGCCCCTCTGTACTTACCACCCTCGTCTTTGAGTAGAGGTCCGTCTCTAACTTCCTCGTAGGTCTTAGCATTTGGTTCAAAGAAGGTGCTGCTATCGTAAGTTACTTTATGATAACCCGTGTTCCATTGTAGCCGCAATGCATGGACTTCCTTATCGCTTAACTTATGTCCTCCGACGCCCCAATAAGCCCAAATATGACCCAGACCATTGTTGGCTCCGGCAGTGCATCTAAAGTCCTTTCCTGCGACTCCAAACTCCTTACACAGTCTATCATAATCCGGCACGCTGTATTTGTTATCTCTTGGATCGAACGCACTGTCGCCTGGTAGGGTAATAACACCCATCTCATGCAATATTCTTCGGACGGTGAAGTGGAAGTGAAATATGAATATTGAATTCTCCATCAAGTTCGCACTTACGCCACAACCGCTAGTAGCACACCAGACAGCAAAGTTCAATTGCTGTGGCCAGTATCGCATGTTTGGTCCACTTAACCATTCATGAGATTCCTTAGCCGTGGTGTGATTTATAGGAACTTCCTTGAAGATATCTCGCACCTTTAGTCGGAAGGAATTACTGTTAGAGATCCGCATGTTTAATGTTAAGTCCAAACTTGGGCGTTTGTCAAATGAAACTGCAGGTATCGGGTAAGTACTAGTAGTAAATGATAATTCATTTGACCAACCGGGCGTAACAGGCTTTGGATTAACCGTCTTAGAATGTTTGATGGTCACCTTCGGTTCCAAGTCGGCATTGCTATACATTCTGGAGCCATTGAAGTAAATCCCGTCAGGCCTACGCTCGAACTTACTGGCGTCTGCATGCGGAAACATCTTCCTAAATGCCCTCCAGTTAGCATAATCCCTGTTGTTATGATGTGGCTGCTCCTCAATATCATTCCCAAAAGCGTCGTACATTAGTATATATAATGGATGTTATACCATCAGCACCTCAGTTGTATCCAGAAATACCTAAGGACACGGGTCCTAACGAATTAAACGCTGAAAACTTCCGCTTGAATAAAGCGAATTTAATTCTGGCTTACTTGGAAGGGCAGGCAAAACACTATGAAAACGTCAGAAAGAAATACGTCAGAGCCCGAAGTACGCTACATAAAATTGCGATAACTACAGGATCCATGTCCGTAGCATTAACAGGCACTGGCGTTGCTACTTCGCTTACTGGACCGGGAATAGTAGTTGGAGTTCCTTTAGCCGGCGTTGGGGCAGCCTGTGGTATCATTTCGGCTGTTGCTACGGGCATTATGAAACAGTTGTCAAGCAAAATATCCAAGCATGACACAACAATAGCTCTGTCAAGGGCTAAAGTAAATACGATTACTGACCTTGTCTCAAAGGCTTTGCGTGACAGAAAGATAGACGATGTAGAATTCTCGCTTATCTTAGCCGAAGAGGAAAAATACGAGAAATTGAAGATGGACATCAGAAATAAAAAAACAGTCGTCAAAGATTTAACCGAGGAATCTCGCAAAAAAGATCTACCAGGAGGCAAAAGAAGAGCTTCAAAGAAAACTCGCTCAATAAATATTTGTTTTGAAAAGAGCGTGACAGGATTCTATTTGCATATCGAACGTCAGTCTGGAAATTACGCGTAATATTTATGCTAATTTCTCATCTTATGGCATAAGATCCACTATCTTCTTGGAATCCATCCTAACAGGGGGTGGTTGGGGTCTATTTTGTAAAATATTTCGTAAATTACATCAGGATAATAAGGAATATCCTTATTCAAACGACAAAACATCCACTCGGCTCTGCTCATATCAGAAACTTCGGGAATAGAATTACCGGTAATTTCAGACAAAAGATAGGGAATAGCTTTGTAATATTTCCCTAGTTTTAGTTTTTTCAGCGTTTTCCGTAGGCTTTGCGGTGTTGGCTCTTCTAAGTGGTCTATAATCCTTTCCATTACTTCGTCGTCCAAATATACCGGATGTAAACCTTGGATATGACTCATCCAGTCTCGGAAGTATTTTATTCTTTTGTATGGGGTCTTCTTACGACCTCCATTGGCGTAATACTGCTCTTTGGTAGCATTTGGTACGGCATTACGAATGTTCTTACCACACTCGTAACACTGTGCTGACGTGTCGTCTTCTATTTGCATCTTCTTACCACAACACCGGAGATTTCTGGGTTTGGGTATGTTAACTTGTGGGGTTAGACAAATCACACAGATACCGTTAACGAACTTTTTACATTCATGCATCGTATATCTAACATATTTTTCAACCTCCGTTTGCAGTACCCAAACACAGCAGCAGTAAGGGACTTATCGCGATGCGGCAAAATCGCGCAAGACCCCCTGTAGGGCCTCGTCACTGCTCCAAAAACCCCAGGGGGGGCTGGTGTTTTTCGATATGTGATTTTTAGCAATGCGGACGTTTCGCGAGTCCCCCTTACTGCTGCTAATACTAATACTAATACCACATACTAATACCACATACTAATACCACATACTAATACCACATACTAATACTAATACTAATACTAATACTAATACTAATACTAATTCTAATACTAATACTAATACTAATACTAATACTAATACTAATACCAATACCAATACAAAGACTAATACTACATACTAACACTAATACTAATACTAATACTAATACGAATACTAATACTATACTAATACTATACTAAACAATACTAATACACATACTAATAGCACATACTTATACCACATACTTATACCACATACTAATTACCACATACTAATACAACATACTAAGCCTATACCACATACTAATACCGCTACTAATACCAACTGCACAACTATACTTATACCACATACTAATACTAATACCACATACTAATACTAATACCACATACTAATACCACATACTAATACTAATGCCACATACTAATATTATACCACATACTATACTAATACCCATACAAATACTAATACTAATACCACATAATGAACCACATACGAAGACCACATACTAATAACCACATACTAATACAAACGACAAGCTAATACCACATACTAGAACACCAGGTACTAAGACCACATACTACACAAATACCGAAATACGATTACTACAGACTACACATACTAATACCACATACTAAATAATAATACCACATACCTTATACCACATACTGAATACCGGGCATAGCTAATACTATCCCACATACCTACATACCAATACTCATACAACCACATACTAAGACCACGCATACTTATACACATATACTGACTAATACCATACTAAGTACCTACTAAATACCTACTAATACCAATACTAATTGTCTACGTAATACCACATACAATACCAAAATACGATACTAATGCCAACTACTCAACATACTATATACCCACATACTAATCACCTACTCCCCTACTTACCACATACTAATATACATACATACTACATACTAATACCACATACTAATAGACGAATAACAACATACTATACCACATACTCCTACATACTAATACCTACTACTAATACCCATACTAATACTCATACTAATACTAATACCACATACTAATTACTATAATATCCACTACTAAAATCCCAGACCCCAACTAATACCGCATAACTAATACTACTAATACTAATGCCACATACTAATAAAATACCATACAATTAACATACTAATACTAATTATACCCACAATACACTACTATACAACATACTAATACGCACAATACTAATATAACTAATACCACAACTACTATACCACATACTAATACCACATACTAATACCACATACTAAAACAAAAAAAAATACCACTATACTAAGTATCACATACTAAGACACCACATACTAATATCCCACATAAATACCACATACTAATACTATTCAGATACTAATACTAACATACTAATACTAATACTAATACAATACTAATACCAATCCATTACCAATACCACATACTACATATCCTACACACTACTAATACCAATACTAATACTAAATACGAATACTAATACTACTACTAATACTAATACTAAAACCACTATACTAATAATACTAATTACTAAGACTATACCTAAATACACTATACTAATCCCTACATGACTAAATACTAAAGACTACATACTAATACCACATACATAATACTAAAACTAAGTATCTCTAACTAAGTACTAATGCTAAACTAAAACTAATACTAATAAAAATACTACATACTGAGTACTACATACTATACCATAAATACATACTAATACACAATACTCATCACTACTAATACCACATACTAATACCACCATACTACAGCCCCCACCCCATAAACTACTACTAAATACTAATACTAATACATAATCTACAACTACAATCCACAATACTAATACCACATACTAATACCGCCATACTATACCACATACATACATACTAATACCACATACTAATACCCATACTAATACCCCACTACTAATATCACACATACTAATAAGTACTACCACATACTAATACTACTATAGATAATACCCCATACTAATACCACATACTACTACCCACATACCAACAAACGTACTATACCACATACCCACATACTAATACTACTACCACATACTAATACCCCACATACAACACATACTATGCCACATACTATACCCCATACATACTAATACTAAGACTAATACCACAACTAATACCACATACTATATACAAGACCCCCTTCAATACCCACTATACTACCACACATACGCCACATAATACTAATACCACATACTAATACCACGATACTAATACCACATACTAATAACCTACCAACCTATACCACCATACTAATACTATAACACATACTAATATTACTAATACCCCATGAATACTACTACCAGCTATATGAGGACTAAGACTAATACTACCTAAAACCAATACTGAACATACTGCGATTCAACAGTGAC
Organism: Actinia equina; assembly: GCA_011057435.1. Taxonomy (NCBI): domain Eukaryota; kingdom Metazoa; phylum Cnidaria; class Anthozoa; order Actiniaria; family Actiniidae; genus Actinia; species Actinia equina. The sequence goes on from WHPX01001336.1 coordinate 19,911, forward strand.
TTATAACAGACATACTAATACCCCAGCCAGTACTACTAACATATTACTATATACTATACCACATACTTACAAACATATATAATAAACCACTACCATCCTAACCACATAACTATAATTAAACCACAATACTAATCCTAAATACTAATACCACTGATACTAATACTTTAATACAATACTTATGATACTACCTACTAATTCTAATACTATACTAACATACTAATTACCTATACTAATACGAATACTAAACCGCCTACTAATAATAATACTACTATACCAGTACTAATACTATATAACTAATATACTACTCTAATATAGATACTAAATAAATACCACATACTAATAACATACTAATACTAATACTTACATAACCATTATATTATACACATACTAATACTAAATACTATATAACCACATACTAATACTATACTAATACTAATACTACTAACTAATACCACATACTATACCACATACTAATTAATCTAACTACTAATACTAATACTAATACCCATACTAACCACATACTACTACTAATACCCATACTAAGACTAAACCACTACTAAATACTAATAACCCGCCTACATACTATACTAATACCTGACATACTAAATAAACACATATACTACTAATACACTACTATACTAATACACTATACTACTAAATAACCACATTAACGAAACTACCCCATCTATACTACTAATCATACCACATACTACTAATACGATATACCAATACTACTAATGACAATACTACTCATACCACATATAATCTAATAACTAATCAAAACTACTAAGACCCCTTCTAAATACACATACACCGACCTACTATAATTACTAAATCACATCCTACTCCCCATACTAATACCCACAGGTACTCACAGTACCTATACCAACCCACTAACTTACATACTAATACCACATACTACTACGAATACTACAATACCATATATAATACTAATACTATACTATACACATAATACTAATACCGCACAACATACTAATACTACATACTACTAATACTATACTAAGCTAAACCTAAACTAATACTAATACTAAACTACTAATACTAATGCTTAATACTAATACTAATACTAATACTAATACTAATAAATAATACTAATACTAATTACTAATACTAATACTACTACTAATACTAATACTAATACTAAATACTAAATCCTAATACTAATACACATAATAATACCACATACTAAATACCACATACTAATACCACATACTAATACCCACATACTAATTACCACAACTAATAATAATAATAATACAATACTATATAATATAATAATACTACTAATACTACTACTAATATAATATAATACTAATACTAATACTAATACTAATACTAATACTAATACTACTATACTAATACTAATACTAATACTAATACTAAATGCTAATGCTAATGCTAATGCTAACGCCTAATGCTACGCTAATGCTAACGCTAATGTAACGCTAATGCCTAACGCTAATGCTAACGCTAATGCTAATGACCCTAATGCTAAATGCTAATGACTATCTAATACTAATACTAATACTAATACTAATACTAATACTAATACTAATACTAATACTAATACTAATACTACAATACTAATACTATACTAATACTAATACCACATACTAACACTTATGCCACACTAACCTTTATCATCGTTCATAATGTTTACTGTCAACTTGTTCCGGGTCTCATTCACAGTGACATAGCTTGAGCCATTTATCATGGTTATGTAGAATGTCTCCATATGCTCTGGTTTATTATCATTAATTATAGATACGTTGATGCATTTAAACGTTTCGTTTAGCCCAAAATCCACAAGAATAGAATTAAAGGGAGTAAAATCATCATTTGAAGCAGTGCCTTGAACTGTGGACAGCCTGTAAAAGTACCACATAAAGTTAAATCAAATAGATCATAACACAGACAACCACGTGCTTGAAATTCATGAACGATAATTATGACAGTGCACGTGATGTCACTTTTCAATCGTAATTTACAAAAAACTAACAGACAAAAAGAAAAAACGCCTTTTACCTTGGCGATTCAAAGAAAAGAAAAGTAAACAAACAAAAATTAAATTAAATCAAATCCACCTTACAACTACTTAAGGTAATTCCCTTGTTTTGCACTGCGCATTTTTCTGCGCATGCAACTAAAAGCATGGAAGTAACAAAGTTTAGGCATTTTTCTTTTGGAAACTAAATAAGAAACATGTTCAAAACCAATTTTCACTTATTTTTTCTTTTTTGTGTAGAGAATTAAGATGTTTATCTGACTCGCCCCAGTTCCCACTAGGAAAAGTGTCAGTTTTTGACTATTTTGAGAATGTTTTCGAGATCAATCAAAAATGAGATTGGTGACCCCCTTTGATAAATGCGATGATCGTCATTTTATATCGAAATATGAAGGAAAGTTTAATGGATAGAATTTGAAATATTTTGATGGGAATAGTGGACATGTGCAATTTTTATAAGAGGCGCACATACTTGCATTTTTGTACTAATAGTTCAAGATGGTTTGATGGATTTAATAGTATAAATTATCTAGCAAACTTCGAGTTATAAGTACGTTTTGCTATATGAAAGTACAATTAACTGTGACAGAAGTTCTGACTTTGAATAAAGATTCTTGATTACAGCTTCCGGTTGCTACCGCATTTCACTATAAAACCCATAAATTGACATATTTGGAGAGCATCTAGCGAAAAAACGAGAATGGTCACCTCATCTTTTTATTGCAGTTTTTAAATGTACATAACATGATTAATGTCCATGCAAAGTTTCAGGGCAAAGTTATTGGCAACATTTCTTTCAAGGGAATTATCTTAACTAATAATAAAAGTTTTCTGCAAAACATTAGATTTAAATGTAATTTGATATTAATAGGAAACGTTTTTACACCCAAACCCAAACCCTAATACTCCCGACCCTCCTCCTCGTTATATATCAGATAATCATTTCATAATATACTCTAAAATATGATAATAAAAAGTGTCCTAAGCAATATGTCAGGATGATTTAACTTTATCCAAAGTTTAACAACATCTGGTAAGGGTCATCAAGAACATCTTTTACCTTACACTTAGTGCTCCCGGGGGAACTCCTCCTGCTGGGCTCCTGGCTTCCCCTTCTCTGTTCATACACACTGTCACATTACCATCACTATCTGACACAGTTAGAGATGTCTTTGAAAAACCGATCAAAACTGCAGAAAGAAAAGATAATGCAATTCTTAGAATTAGACAACAACGAAAAAGGTCGTGGGTTGATGCTTTTAAAATATTAGTCTAACCTTATCTCTATTGGTCTCTAAAATGTATTATAAACTAAACTGCAAAATCCCGGTTGTAACTCCCTCATGTTAGAATTGCACCACTAGTCTGTTAACACAAATATCCTTCCAGTTATAAGGTAAAGTGGTTATTATTATATTTATGTAAATCTTTGCGAGAACAAGTTGCAAGAGGTCGGGCGTTACATTATAGGCAATATCTCACAAATTTGTGGCGAAAAGGAGAACACAGTTCTCTTTAATCTATTACATTGCTCTTTAACTGTAATCTATTAAATTGTTTTTTTGGTCTGCCCTTCCATTCCCTCAACTTCAACTCTTCTCTTGGGACTTCTTTGCTTCAAACATTCGGAACGTGCGCCTTCCTTTTTTTCTTATCTTTGCGTGCAAGTTCCTTTCCTTGACTTTCTTCAATGTGTTGCTTCCAGCTCATAATTTGTTCTTTTTTTGTCTTCCCAATGTTTTTCTTTTACTTTCGTGTATTATATCAAAGTCTTGAATGTCGTCTAGCAACTGGAACTCGTATTTCAATTCTACATTATATTTTGTCCAGCGGAATCCTTCATTTTCTAGTTTCTATTCATCAAATCTGTTTTCAGTTAACCAGTCCGTTTGTGCTGCAAACATCATCTAATCGCACACGGTTATCGATAATAGTACGCAATGCCTGCCTCTTATTTCATCCTACCCTGTTATATTCTTGTTGTCATTTTCAACTTTGGCGTCCAGATCTTCATCAATACAATCATATCGTGTTGGTTACAACTTGATAGAGTATCCTGTAGTTGGTAATATAATTTATCTTTTGGTTTCATCAATATTTATTGTTTGTTGTTTGGGGATGCCTTGGGGATATTGTAAGGCATATTGGCCAATGGGTTTTCTGTAGTTAATATGCAAAGAAAAAATAGGGGGTTACCGAGCTAATAAACGAGCTATAAGCGACTAAGTCTGATTTTTCCATCCAAAATCACCATTCCTGCTCGCGTGGACCTGGGTTCTAGTAATAATAATAATAATAATAATAATAATAATAATAATAATAATAATAATAATAATAATAATAATAATAATAATAATAATAATAATAAATATTTATATAGCGCCTATCCATATCTGCTCTAGGCGCTTTAAACAAAAAGAAAAACCACAAACTGTGGTAGGCTGTGAGCTTTGCTTGGCGCCTGTGGCTGCCGCTACACAACCCATACCACAGGAAATAAAATAATAAATAGATAAATAAATGATACGAAAATAAAATAAAATAAATAAACACACGCACGACGAAACCACGAACAAAGGTCAGACTGTTGTATCGGGTAACAATCCCCTACTCTTACGAAAAATACAACAGGATCTTTTACGTCCACTTTATCGGGGGTCAAGGGCAAGCAGACGGGACCTCCGGTTTTACGTCATTATCCGAGAAAACGCTTGCTTGATGGCTGTTGGCTCCTACGAGCTCCTCCACCCTTTGACAGGTCTTATTTTTAATCCTGCTGGGTGTCAAGCCACCCTCCTCACTGGATAGCCAGTACTTTATACATTCTCTTGAAACTTGTGAAATTGTCTTTGTAATCTCCAGGGACACTAAAGCCTATTTTTAATTGATTTTGGGACTAAAGAGGTCAAAATATTTTTTTTCATTTATTTTTACAAAGTCGTATATTTGTCAATTTCGCCAACAAAACCGTCCAAGTCAGGCAATAATATATGTTTAGGCACTAACTAAAAGCGGAGCTCCCGATACGAAAGTCACAGGGAGCCAAATTTGAATGAATTTGAAAGGTAAATATAAGATCGGGAAAATAATCTTCAATTATTTTTATTCGAGATGAAGATAATGTCTCCCATAATAAAAACCATGCAGTGAAATCGAATCGAAATGCACTACTTTGTATTCTTTGAGCCAGTATACTCTCCCACTTAAGAACTTTGTACACAACTCACCACTAGCCCCTCCAGGGGCTAGTTTTGTTCTTGGAAGTCTTCGACGAAGTTTTCCTTGGCCGACATTTTTAAGCTTTGAACCGCCTGTATTTTTTATAACTTTTAAAACGAAAGACAATAAACAAATAAAATACATTTACTGTGTTTGCACAGGCTAATGTAAACTGAGATGTGGTTGGGAGAATTCGAGAGCAGATCAGTGCAAACACGAGCCGCATGGCTTTAGTCATTCTAGACTGAAAAGAAAACACTATTTTGAGAGCTAGAACTCGCTAAATTCACGCTTGATTTCCCTCGGTGTTGTTGAAAGAGTTCGTCGAGATTCTCCGAGTTCAGTCTGGCAAATCTGGATTTTTGCTTTTTTGCCGAAGGCCCTTCTGGTGGTTCTATTTCTAAATTTCTAAATTTTCCCGCCGGTGTCGAGGCGCGTCACAACCGTGTTCGCACAGGGAAACGCAAACACGGCTCTCGGCCAATCAAAGTACGCGTACTATCTGAATTATTTTGTAACTACAAATAATCCAATACAATATCCACTTTAGTGAAATTTACCTTGGATGTCTTTCATTGAAATCAAAATTTTGGAGATTCCCGAAATTTTTTTGGACAAATCAAGAAGAGACTTAACTGCTTAAAAAAAGGTGAGCAAAAATAAGCTTACTTACGTCTTTTACATAACGATTCTTGGTTTTCCATAAGAATTTTGATGTTTTTATATGAACTGTATTTTTACCACAATGAAAATAAAAATAAATGCTTTGGTAGCATCAGAGAGAAAATTGGCTGGAGATCATCAACTAACTAAACAAGTCAAATGAAGGCCCTGAACGTCAAAACCAAATGCGTCAGTAAAAAATAATTTTCTTATCCTATTTCTTCATTAAAATATTTTTATTCCTAGGATCTTTGAGGCTTTCGCGTTCAGACATATTAAATTATATGTAAGATATAAACGGATAAAACGCGTAGAATTTTGAAAAAAAAACCATGACGTTTCGGCTATAACTAGTGATAGCCTTCATCAGAATGATGATGAAAATGTGTGAAGTACCTATATGTAAACAAGCGGCGTGGGAAGAGGCAATGAAGCAATGAATGAGTGACATGTCTATTGTTCTCTGGAGGGGTTGTCATTTAAGTATAATCTACCGCGCCACAACTTAGAGGTTGTTAGAACATCACTAAGATATTCCTGATACTCTAAAGCAGGCCCATTTTTTAAGTATATTTAAATCATCTCTTATTAAAGAAAAATAGAGTCTTATATTGAATGATATTAGTTTCCACAAGGAGGCCTGTCCTATTTCAAATAAGAATTTAGATTATCACATTTATCATTAGAATATTTAAAAAATATAATACGTTGCGAAACAGGCAACCAATGTAATTCAATTAAAGATGGAGTAATATCATCATATTTTTTAGTCAAAGTAATAAGTCTAGCAGCAGAATGAAGAACATGCTGCAATCTATCTAGAAGATTATTAGGCAAGCCAAATAACAGAGAATTACAATAGTCAATCCTAGAAATTACAAAAGCCTGAACAAGTTGTTTAGTGTCTTCAAGGCTCAAGTATCGCCTAATACGAGAAATACATCTAACGTGATAGAAACATAACTTACATACAGCCATAATTTGGCTATCCATTGACATGGTATCGTCAAGAACAACACCAATGTTCTTAGCATTCGAAGATGACTTGATGTATTCATCACCCATTAGAAGGTAGCCTAACTGATGACTAGGACGATGACTAGCTCTTAAAACTAACAGTTCAGATTTATCATCATTGAGTTTAAGTTTGTTCATTAGCATCCAGTTATATATAGAGTGCAAGCAAGCTTGGAATTTCTCAGCCGTCATTTTCATATGGCCAGGTATTGAAGGCTGAAACGACAAATAAACCTGAGTCAGCGTAGAAATGATAACTCATATCGTGATAACGCATGACATCATCCAGCGGAGAGGTGTATAGTGAATAAAAGATAGGTCTGAGTACTGACCCTTGAGGAACACCACAGTTTAACACATGGTCATCAGAGGTATGTCCATCCAGACAAACATGCTGCGTCCTATCCTTAAGATAGGAATGGAACCAGGAAAAGGCAGTACCAGCAATACCATAGCGGATGAATAAACGATTTAAAAGTAAATCATGATTGACAGTGTCAAATGCAAAGATGAGAATATGTGTCAAATGCAGATGTCAAATGCAGTGTCAAATGCAGATGAAAGGTCCAGCATTAACAACAAAACACAACCTTTGTCATCAATAGATCGAAGAATGTCATTGTGAATATTGAGTATTGCAGTCTCTGTGTTGTGGTAGCGCTTGTATGCTGATTGGAAATTTTCATCTAAATTGTTAGCGATGATATAATGGTCAAGTTGAGATGCAACAGCCTTTTTAACGCATTTTGATAGAAATGTTAAGTTAGAAATAGGTCTGTAATTCTGCAAGATATCCTTATCCAGCGACGACTTCTTAATGATGGGAGTGACAGCGGCTCTTTTTAGTTGTGAAGGAACCACGCCATGGCTCAGACTCATATTGGTAACTCTTTTGATGACAGGAAGCAAAATGTCAAAACAGTCTTTCATTAACATTGCAGGCAGAGGATCAAGACTAGATGACTTGCACAATGACTTGCCAACCAGCTTGGATAAGTCAAGTTCGGTGATAGGAACAAACTCAGTCAACCGGCTCCACAGGACAAGGAGAGTCCATAAAGGGGTTGACAGCATTCATACATTTAACATCAAGGTTTTCTTTGATAATAGCAACCTTGGAAGCGAAGAAATCAGCAAATCTACTACACAGTTCATCGGGATTATTATGAAAAATACGTTCAGATTTTCGATCAGTAGTAGTTTACCAACAGTCTTGAAAAGTACGCTCTGATCATGTTGATTTTCGTTAATTAAGTTAGAGTAGAACACCATTTTAGAAAGCGTTAACATGTCGTTGACGATCTTGCACTGCTTGACAAAAAGATCGCGGTCCAATTTAGATCTAGATTTACGCCACTACTTACGCTCTAACTTCCTCCTCTTCGATTTTTGAATTTAAATATCATTTGAATATCACAGAGCATCAGGACGAATGGTGATGGAACGTTTCAGCAGCAAGGGTGCATTTTTATCCAAAATATGCTGCAAATATTCGTTATATCTGACTACGACGTCAGTAACATCAGAAGATGTATTATACGATTTTAACAAGGTAGAATTTGCAATTTCTTGGCGGAAAAATTGCTTGTCAACAGAATTTATTTTCCTAAAAGTTATTTCCTTCTTCACATTAGCCGGTCTATTGATAAGTAGGTTACATATGACTGGAAAATGATCAGATATCACCGCATTATTTACAGATAGGTCACCTACGACATGATCATCTGCCCTTGTTATACGACGTAACGCTAGTTACTAAGTTTCCTACCTTTTCTAATAGTTAAAAGGGGAAAAAAACTATAACTCGTGAAATACTGAAGGGATTGACCTCCATGGGATCAATATAATCAAAAAAGTGTTAAATAAAGAAACAAAACAAACAAAACAAAAAAACAACAACAACAAAGAAACAAATACAAAAACAAAACAAAACAAAACAAAACAAAACAAAACAAAACAAAACAAAACAAAACAAAACAAAACAAAACAAAACAAAACAAAACAAAACAAAACAAAACAAAACAAAACAAAACAAAACAAAACAAAACAAAACAAAACAAAACAAAACAAAACAAAACAAAACAAAACAAAACAAAACAAAACAAAACAAAACAAAACAAGACAAAACACAAAAAAAACATCGAACTTTCATGATGCGAAGTTCACTTCACCATATCACCTCGCCACATCGAACCTCGCCACAAACGGAGTTTGAGGGAAAAACATTGGAAACGCATTTGCTCATTTTCCCGCGAACGTCTTTAAATTATCAAGCAGGTATTTTATTCAAAACTGTTAATAATTGAATATAATCTTTTTTATAAAAATTCTTTAGAATGACAACCTTTTCATGGAGATATTTACCTATATTTAATAACTTATTATTATTTACTTATATTATATTACTTATAAAATTGATTATTCCCACATGAAAATTGAAATAACATACCTGTGTCGTCATCTGTGATGGTTATTTTCAAAGTCCGTTTGTTCTCCGTATATTGGATCTTACGGCTATAATAATCGTCCAGCGTTATGTTTAGAAAATACTCTTTTGTAATTCCAAACTCCACATAACTGTTGTCCAATACACTTGCATTCAAACATGTTGTATAAGTTGGCTTGCCAATTTTAAAATAACCCGAAAAGTTTCCAACGGAAGTCACAGGGTCCTCTTTATTGGGGTTCGTAGTGACCGCTCTGGGTAAAACAAAAGAAGTAAACAAAAAATAAACAACAGGCAGATAGACACACAAACGAAAAGTGTGACTAAATATATAAGAAGTTTGCAACGAAACGGTTTTTGATATATAATTCGGTAGATAAAATATATTTTTTTCTCTCTATTACTGTAGATGATAACACCATTGGTAAGGTGTTATAATTATATATTAAACAGAATACAGTGGAACCCCGCCTTACGGCCACCCGATTAATACGGCCACCCCGTTATTGCGGTCAGCTCTTTTGGGTCCCGACGAAATGCCCATACATTTACTATAAAATGTACCCACTTAATACGGTCACCCGTTAATACGGCCAACGGCCACTTTTTTGTGGCCCGATTGACAAACTTCTATACTTTTTAACCCCGTATTACGGCCAGGACAAATAGGTTACAGTTTAGATCTTAGTGTAAATACTGTAAAGTTATTGCTGCAAAATCTGTGATTCTTTTATTCATTCGGTTAACATTCTACAGTAATGCTTTTCGTAGAATCAAAATCAACACAACAACTTCAAACAGAGAAACACGTAAAGCGCGATGCGCTAAAGTATGTCCGCATTTATTTTATAGCGGTACGGTATTAAAACGAGCCATGCCGATAGCCTGTCTGGGGTGATTTCCAGCCTCGAGTCAGTATGGCTTCAAAGGAAGCTTCATTCGTCTGTACAGAGCAAAGTCACTGCCTATTTTAAAAAGTAAATGTTTCTGTACTCAGTTTTCTCTGTTCTACTGTTATATCTACAGTCCTGTACTACTGTATTATTTAAAGTCTTAAAGTACTACTAAAGTTGAGTTATAACTAAGCTCTAATAGCATCAGAAGCTTTAGAAACATTATTTAAAAATACAATATGCATTATTGCATTTATTTTGTTTAGTAGCTTCGTACTGAATAATAAAAACACGTTTTTAACATATTTTTGACAGCCCGCGTAATACGGCCACCCCGTTAAAACGGCCACTTTTGAATGTCCCTTCGGTGGCCGGATTAACGGGGTCCCACTGTATTAATTGGAGCTACGGATTATACCTTCTTGAATTGAGAAAATCTTACTCCTAACATATTACCTTAACCTAACACTCGAAAGTAAAATCCGTATTTCCGCGCGGCCATGTAATATCCTCAATATTGTAAGCCTCTCAATAAAATTATATGTACTTATTGACTGAGTGGGAGGGCCGTACGGGAAAATATTTGGCTTGAGCTGCTGCCGTACGGACCGAGCGCAGCGAGTTAAACTCAGTCAATAAGCATTTTACCATACGACCCTCACGGCCCTGCTCGCGCGCTCTAATGAAACCATTGGAAAAAGTCACGTGATGGGGGCCGGACGGGTTGACGCTGCGCTCGGTCCGTACGGCATCACCTCGAGCCAAATATTTTCCCGTACGGCCCTCCCACTCAGTCAATATGTACATATTACCATATGACCCTCACGAAAGAAATAACAATAAAAAAAAAAGAAGAAGAAAGAAATAGTAAATAAAAGCTAAGAAAGAGAAAGCGCGCGGATTCGAGTAGGGCCGTACGAATCCGTACGGCCCTACTTGCTCGCAGCCGTACGGCACTGCTCACGCCATTTTCCCAAAGGTTTTTTTAAGAGCGCGCGCCCGGGCAGATACGTGTCATATGATAAGGTCAAATATGATTGCTAGAAGGCTAAAGGGTAAAAAAGGTAGACGATGATGATGATGATGATGATGATGATGAGGAGGAGGAGAAGGAGGAGGAGGAGGAGGAGGAGGACAATAATAATGATATACTATAACAGAAAAAACAAGATCACAAGTCACCGACGAAAACTGTCGTCTGTGTGGCAATTCCCTGGAGAACGTGCAACATATTCTATCGAGTTGCAGTGCATTAGTACAGACCAAGTACTTACAGCGGCATAACAACGCTCTCAAGATTCTATTCTTCGAAGAAGTTCCTAGATCTTTGCATATTATCACTGAAGTTGAACCTTAGTACTCGCAAGTCACACCCAAGCTGATGTATGAGAACGAGCGCGCAGTTGCCTACTGGGATGTCCCACTTTATGCTGATACAACTCATGTGAAAGCTAACAGAATTGATATCGATGCTACTATAGTTGATATAACCAACAAGCAAGTCAGAGTAACTGAAATGAGCTGTCCCTGGTTAGAAAACAGAGAGGTCAAAGATATCGAGGAGACAACGAAGTACAGTCAACTGAGACTAGAGTTAACGAACAGATACCCTGAGTACAAGATCAACAAGTACGACATCATCATGGACGTTATTGGAGGCTAGTCAAAAGAGGTCGAGCAAAATATCAAAGAGCTTGTAGGGGACAAATTTGAATCAATTGTGCGCCAAATGCAGAAGGCAATCCTGACTAGCTCGCTACACACTGCTAGAACATTTAAGGTGAGTTGTTAACCTATTTAAGAACTTTGGACACTTATAGTAATTATCATAGACTTTTTTATATAAAATATTGGGCATTTATATGAAAAATAAAGTTCTAATTTAGAATTTTTTTATTTGAATTTTAAGGAACATTTAACATATTTTTGAACTTAAAATTACTTTTTTTAAATTTCGGTCTTTTATCTGTAATTATTCAATTTTTGAGGTGAGGTCTTAATTTGTAGGACTCTGCATTTGGGTGACACACCCTGACATCAAAGAATGCAGATCTCTGCCTTTCCTAAAAGCCACGTGCATGAAAGTCAAGGCGAGCATCAGAAGCTTTATTAGAACCTTTGGTCAGGATTTCTCCTGTAACTTCTTGAAGTACTGGTTCTATTTCAACGTCATTGCAGACCAGGCATGCTCAACAGTTCTGCTTCAAGATCGCGCAGCTCGTTGTGGCGCTGTATAACAAATCCGCCACGTCTACAGATCATAGCATGGTCAACATTAAACAAATCCCCGCACACACATACCGATGGGCTGTCAGTGATTTCCCAGTCATATCTAAGTTTGATAGCATCTCTGAATTCTCTTTTGTTCAAATCGAAGCCCATGTCCTTGATTGGGATTACCGTCAGCCAATTAGATGCGCCCTTTTCTGTAGCAAGCTCAACAGCTCTCTTTGCCCTTCAGAGTAAGGAATTCTTCAAATTCTCTACCAACTCACGTATATTTTCATCTTTCTCATTAATAATAATAATAATAATAACGTGCATTACGTGCATTTTGCTGCAATTTTCTCATTGTAGTGTCATTTGGTGGTTTATGCGTTTGAGATATTATTTGTTCAGCAAGTGGAGCAGTTGTCTTGATTGACTTGCAAGGTGAGCGTACTACGCATAACAAATGAGCTACAAGAACAAAGAGAAACTAACGAACAACAAAAGAACAATAGGGAGACAGAAATTGAAGATCAACCAAGCGGACAACAACAAAGCATTGACTGGACAGTTGAAGATCTTAATTTGATTGCACAAATAACACAAGCAGCTAAGGGTATCTATGATGATATTGTGAAAGACATTGGAAATATGAATAATCGAGACGTAAACACCTTTGTTAAGAAGAACACCTACATCAAGAAAACAGACATCAATCGCTTACAACAAGCTGTTAAAGCACTTATCAAAACAAATCCAGCAAATGATCCACTTCAATACCTTTGGGAATACAACTGTTCTATCTACTCTGTTGTTAAAGTGCTAGTCTTACGAAAATTACACCATCCCTGGAAATTGTACCCATATAAAACTATGTATGTAATATAGTTTACTGTCAAATTTTTTTTTCGATACGAGACTGGGAAGATGTTGTATTTAGCCGATAAAGTGTGGCCGTTTGAGTCCGCCATTAAGCGATTGCGTTCCAGGCAAATTAGTGATTCGAAGGAAGTGACGTCATACGCGCAACCCTTCAAAATCCCCGGCTTTTCACAATGTGTAATTGCAACCAAATTTCGACTATTTTTGATTTAAAAACAAGCCTTAAACCAAGTCATGCCTTCTTACAGAGATTGCTGTAGATTCAGTGTGAATAAAAAGGATGCCAGTTGCGCATATGACGTCACACATAAATTAAAAATCGCTGCTCATAGAAATGGCGGACGAGCTTTTAACAATTTTCGGAAGTATAATTCAGAAGGGGAAAGTTTCTTTTTTGAACCAACTATCGTTTATTGGTGAACATTATAACCTATTTGAGCATATAGAAAATCGGGGATTTTTTTGCGTCATTCATATTTTCGTAAGACTAGCACTTTAAAGCATGGGAATCAATTTACACTAAGAAAAAGAACGCGGATAAAGCAGGAAAGGCTAACGGGAAACCGCGATGGAAGACTAGCCTAGAAAGAAAAATGAACAATCTTCGAAAACAAGTTTCTCAGGTATACGAAGAACTGAAGAGAATACGTGATAATCGTCAGCTAACGTCAAAAATGAAGAAAAATTGATCCAGGATGATGAAGGGAATTAAAGAAAAAATAACTATCGCAAGTTTGACAACGCTGAAAGAAAGGAAGATTAACATCATCCGAGCACTTAAAAGACAGAAAGAACGAAATATGGCAGCCTACGAACGATTTAGTACCAATCAGTAGTTCGATGTAGATGAAGGTTCATTCTATAGCCAACTAAATAACATCAAAATAACGGAAACAAACCAACACCCTCAGTATATTCGTAAAGAAAAGCCACCCCAAGATACTCAAGAAAACCCCGACTACGACAACAACAACAACAAGTCACTAACTTTTGGATAAAGAAAATGGGCACTTTTTATGGAGAGATTGCAACAGCCCTGAACGGCACCATACTTACAGAGAAGCTAGAGATACCAGCTTGGCTTACGATCGGAAGAAGTGTTATGTTCCCGAAGAAAGACAACCGATCAGCTTCTGACTACCGACCAATAACCTGTTTAAACACCCTATACAAGCTTATCACTTCAGTGATTGACCACCAACTACAGCTACACGAAGACAAGAACAATCTAATGCAAATTGACCAAAGAGGAGGCAAAGTAAAATCAATGGGCACTGTCGACAACCTACTGATTGATAAGATGATAATTGAAGACGCCCATTTCCATAAGAAGAACCTATCCTGTACCTGGGTAGCCGTGAAAAAGGCATTTGATTCTGTCTCGCACCAGTGGATCGCCAAAACCCTTGAAATGCATGGTAAAAATGCAGACCTCATCCATCTTATCAAGTCTGTAATGAAGACATGGAACATCAACCTGGAAGTAACCACTAACAATTTGGCAAAGAATGCATTGGTCCCATCAAAGTCAACAGAGGAATTCTACAAGGTGACTCCTTCTGCGTGCGGCTTTTTTTCTCTATCACTTAACCCAATAGCATGGTACTTAAGAAGTGCTGAAGGATATAAACTATCACACGCCCCAGACAGAAAAATCACCCACGTGCTCTTCGTCGATGACTTGAAAACGTACCATCAATCTGAACAAAATTAAGGCAGTTGTTGTGACAAGCAAGCTGAAGAAGATGTTTACAGATATTGGCTTAGAATGGGGAATAAATTAGTGTGCTGCAATACATATGAAACGTGGAAAGCTAATTACCGACGAAAACATCACTGAAATGCCTGTAAATAACACCTTCTCAATCCCAGTTATAGGAAACGAGGATCACCATAAATTCCTGGGAAAGTATAAGAGCACTGAGCATCTAGAAGATAAAGTTATTGAAGAGGCTTCGAAAGAGTACGAGAATCGACTTTGGACTTTTTGGACTTCTCCACTGTCAATACCATGCAAAGTCCGCGCTACTAATGTTTATGCTGTACCTATCGTACAGTAATATATATATTTAGGCACTGCCTAAAAGCGGAGCTCCCGATACGGAAGTCACAGGGAGAACAATTTGAATGAAACTGAAAAATAAAAATAAGATCGGGGAAAAAATATTCAATTATTTTTTATTCGAGATGAAGATAATTTCTCCCATATTATAAACCATGCAGTGAAATCGAATCGAAATGCACTACATTTTGTTTGTTTTTTGTTTGCGCGAGTACATATCTCCTACATAGGTATTTTGTACACAACTCACCACCACCCCCAGGGGCTAGTTTTGCTCTTGGAAGATTCTTCGACAAAGTTTTCCAAAAAACCGACATTTTTAGGCTTTGAATCTCTTTTAGCTAGAAGAAGAACTGTACCAACTTAGCAAACAAGATACGCAGGTAAAACCAAACCAAACCAAGAAAAAAGCGTAGGCAATTGCGCTATTTCACTATGACGTCACATCAAAACAATCTTTTGCTTAAACGCAGAGGATCATAATAATAATAATAATAATAATAATAATAATAATAATAATAACCTGTTCCTGCCCACCATTAATGTGACTTGTGAGATCATCCGTGAACAAGTCTCTAAACTCAAATCATCTAAATCTATGGGTTTAGACAACGTGTCTCCCAAATTACTAAAACTCGCAGACAACGCTATAGCACCATCTTTGACTGACATCTGCTACAAATCTGCAAGCACCAAATTAATACCAAATGCATGGAAAATTGCAAAAATTTGTCCCATCTTCAAGAAGGATAACGAACAAGACAAATCTAACTACCGACCCATCTCACTTCTCTGTGTGCCAAGCAAATTAATGGAGACTACTGTCGCCGATTGCCTTACTTTACACATGTCATCCAACAACCTGTTCAGCCATTTCCAGTGGGCTTACAAACCTGGTCTCTCAAGTGAACTACTCCTTGCCAACATAATAAAACAGTGGAGGTCGGCCCTTGACTCCAACTATGTTGTTTGTGCTGTCTTTTTTGATTTCAAGAAAGCTTTCGACTCTATAGACCACAGCGTTCTCCTGAACAAGATCACCATGCTCGGAGTGGCTGATGACGTACGATTGTGGTTAAAGAACTACCTCACAGATCGCGCTCATACAACGGTTGTCAACGGTGTATCATCGAGTATTCAACGTGTTAGATATGGCGTCCTGCAAGGATCTGTCTTAGGACCAGTCCTTTTTTCTATCTTCTGCAATGACCTGCCAGATATTGCAACTGGTGAGGATAAGTTATACATGTACGCTGATGATACTACGATATTCACCATTGGCGAAACAACCGATATTGCAGTCAACAAAATAAATGCTGTACTCCATCGAATGTTCGCTTGGTGCAACACAAACCGGATGACTGCTCACCCTGGCAAGTGTGAGTACATGATTCTGCGACGTTCTCCATTCATTGGTCCCTTATCAGACGTCACATTTGGTAAAGTATCGCTGAAGAAAGTCCAACACACCAGATGTCTAGGTCTAGAACTAGATGACAAGCTGTCTTGGTCTTACCATGTAACAGAACTCACTAAATCTTTTGTGCAAAAACTAAATCTACTCAAATCGCTCTACTTCCTTCCCAAACTTGTAAAACAAGACTTCTACTACAAGATCATTCTTCCAGCCGTCACCTATGGTATATTACTTTGGGGTAACTGTACTCAAACACTCATGGATAACCTGGACAAGCTACACTACAGAGCTGCACGTGTCATCAACCAGCTGCCCTGGAACACCCCAAGAACAGAGATAAGGCGCCAACTGCTTTGGAGACCCCTCAAGTCTGCTAAACTTGAGCCCTATTTTTTTACAAATGTAATCAATATGAGCAGCCCAAGACACCCGTTCGTTCGTTCACAACACCCAGAGTTTTTGCTGTAGAGACTCTAGTAATTGGTTTGCTATTTAAATATATGTGTGGTTCGGAGGTAATTTTCTTTAATTTATCGTCAGAAGCAATAAACATGTGCTCTGTTTTAGCTGAATTTAAGCTAAGTTTGTTAGCTTTCAACCAGTTATGAATATTGGAAATATCGGCGTTCACCTCGTCAAAAAGAGTCTTTTGTGATGTGCCACAAGTGGTGAGACTTGTGTCATCAGCATACATTCTAGCATTTGAAAATTTGACACTATTTGGCAGATCGTTTATGTAAATAATAAATAATAATGGCCCAAGGATTGAGCCTTGAGGGATGCCACAATCGAGTGTTCTAGAGCTAGATAAGGTATGGTTTATGTAGCATCTCTGACTACGATCTGTGAGGTAAGATTTGAACTACTTTATCGACTCTTCTGCAATCCCATAATAGTATAATTTTTGGAGAAGTATAGAGTGGTTTACTGTGTCAAAAGCTTTTTTAAAATCTAGGAAAGTGACACAGTTCAATTTACCTTCATCCATATTGGTGAGCCACTCAGTTGTGGCTTCTAGGAGTGCAGTAGTAGTCGAATGAAGCGGTCTAAATCCCGACTGCTTTTGAGAAAGTAAATTATTTGAGTTTAGATACTCATATAACTGGTTAAAAACTATTCTCTCGAAAATCTTAGCAATAGTAGTTAAGACCGAAATGGGACGGTAATTATTCAAATCATCTTTGTCATTAGCTTTATGAATTGGCGTAACTTTAAGAGAGAGAGAGAGAGAGAGAGAGAGAGAGAGAGAGAGAGAGAGAGAGAGAGAGAGAGAGAGGACTAGTATAGCTTAGGACCTAGGATTAGAACACGACCACATCAGCTACGCTGTATTTAACTTATCGTGTATAAATATATAAATATTATTATTATTATTATTATTATTATTATTATTATTATTATCATTATCTACTTCTCCTAATACAGTCTAAGTGCCTTTATGTTCTGGAATTAACAGTTGGGTTGGAGTCTAACCTTAATAACAATGCAGTCCGTAAAAGAGAAAAATACAAGAATTTGATTAAAGATTTGAGCAGTAAATTTAATTGCGTTAAATTTGTAAACCTCTCGATGAGCTCTCTTGGCGTCCTGTCTGACGAATGTTCTACTTTTTTAGACATGATGAGTGACATTGGAGTTGACAAAAAACAACAGCACTATATAATCAAAAAAATAATGAATCTTGCCATTAGAGCCACGTATTATATATTTTGTTGTAAAAATAAGTGTGATTGGTGAATTTAAACGAAGGACCGTTTTGAAATATTCGTTAGCCGTTAACCATTGATCATCTGATTTTGGAAGATTTACTCCCACTTTAATGTTTGGAAAAATTTCCTCATCAGAATGAATGAACAGATTATTATGATCTTGCTCGTTTTCATCATTTTCATGTTGTACAGTGTTCGTAAAATCAGCGCGTAGTTCGTCATCCAATCCAGATATTACTCTGCAACTCCGCTGATGCATTTTTAAGCCACGGTTGCCTTTACAAACCTTCCCACAACAACACTTGACCGTAGTAGCACTGGTTTCAGTTGCCGATGAATTATTATCATGAGGTTGCTGGCCATGATTTTGGTGTTGCGGCTTATCATATTGTTGTATTCTTTGTTTACAACGCCAAGCATGACGACCCAACGATACGAAGTCTTGACCACAGAACGAACAAACAATCCCAGTAGTTTAAATCAAAAGAAAACTTGAATTGACCATGATCTCAGGTGTGTTAATAAGCTATTGCTAGTGATATTTTCGATGTTGATATTAATCCAAGTAAGAAAAATTCATTTAAACGCGAGACTAAGACATGTACAGAGCGTGTCCACTCTGCTCAATGTCATAATAATAATAATAATAATAATAATACTAATAATAATACTAATAATAATAATACTAATAGTAAATAATAATAATAATATGATAATAATAATAATATAAATATGTAGATATGTATATACAACAATTTTTTTTAAAGATATGAAGCTTATAAAACATTTTCACCTAATGTGTATTTAGTTATTTGACAGATGGCTCCAACCACGGTCTCTACATCTAAAAATAGGCGGTCGCAAACCGCATGTGTCTACTGCCAATTTAGAAATGGACATTTGCATTTGCAAATGTCGGTATTTCCGAATTGTAACCGATGTAGGGATGACGCATTTTTAAAAGCAGGATTGTCATCTTGGACTGTCTTCGTTCTTTGCTGCTCGAGACTTCAAGTAAGTAAAGTGCTTTTTAAAAATCTATCAATATCATTTATCACAGCTTTCATGTAGTATTACTATACAATAAGATGAAAGGTTTTGTAAGTGTTATTCCAATTTTAGGCCAATGTTTTGCCGAAAACAAAGCTGCCTGACTTCAAACAGGGCGGCTTCAAAAAAATGAAAAGCCCTATAGTGGGAAAACAAATGGCGTTTAATTCCATATTTCAACCTCTTCGGAGGATAATTGAGCCTCTTCGGAGGATGATTGAGCCTCTTCGAAGGATAATTAACCCTCTTTTGAGGATAATTTATTGTGCCCTATTGTGGGATTAGTCAGCCCATTGAATGAAGAAGTCCTTCGGGTAAATGAAAACTCTGCTGTTTTACAGAGATCACATGTTGGTTGTGACACTGAGTCTTTCGCTATCCAAAGAAATACTATGGAAGCTGTGGTAAATGACTATGGAAGTTGTCTTAAAACTATTCTCGGTCAGTGTGACTTACATCTTGATAATGTCAGGAGTCCCAACGTACAACAACGTTAATATTTATAGATTTTCTGTTAGAAATATTAATAGACGTTCTAAAATTGATCCCCATGCTGATCCCTGATTGAACCAATGTCATTTCTGTAAAATTTTCATTTGATTCTATGATATGAATCTTTAAATTCATTGCATTAGCTACTGCCCGTATAATAATGTTTTCAGCCCATGTTCCTTGCATAGACATATTTGATAAATACTGCAACCATGATGTCTCTACATTACTTTTCTATAAAATGTTCAGGATTCTCTCTCAAGTACTTAACACCTGCTGCTCTAATTTATAAAGGATAAATTGGTTCACCATAAAACTGGTATGATACTGACTTAAAAAAGCAATCACCTCCACCACCAACATCTAGTGGTCTTAGACTGTACCCAATTAGTCTGTATCTAAATACAAAATCAGTGACAACTTCCATAGTCATTTACCACAGCTTCCATAGTAGTTTGAATGAATGAATGCACCTTTATTTGAGGACGATAGTTTCATAAGTGTCATAATACACTTCTTTACATGAAAGTCGTACTTCATAAGAAAGAGATTTACATATAATATGTGATATATTAAAAAAATATATATATAGCTTTTAAAATGCATATAAATGATAAATATAAAGTGACTAGGTACTATCCGACTGCCAATTAGACAAATTCTTATTAAAAACTGACCTAGAGGATGAAGTTCGGATATGTGAAGGAATAGAATTCCATAATTTAGCACCTCTGTAAGAGAAACTTTTTTTAAGGAATTCAGTTCTTGGAATGGTTTGAATTTCTAATTTATCTTCGATATTTCTCAATTTTGATTTATAAGCATTTGAATCCTTACTTTTTGAGAAAAGATCCTGTAAATAAGATGGAGTATTTTCATGCAAAATATCATACATCATGAGAGAAAGGCGCTTTTCACGTCTTATAGCTAAGCGGTCCCAATTCGATTGTTGCAAGATGTCTGCTGACCTTATGTCATATCCCTGAAAGGTTATGATTCGGGCAGCTCTGTTCTGCAACTTTTGAAGTCGTTCTGCTTGGCCTTTGTTTAAATTACTCCAAACAAGATCACAGTAATCAAGTAACGGTTGAATAAGAGCCTTATACATAAGTATTAAGGTATCAAGAGGGACAAAATCTCTGGCTTGCTTTAAACCATTAATGGAAGAGCCAGTTTTCTTAGACATAAGTTTTTGATATGAACATCCCAAGTTAGGTTTTGATCTAAATACACCCCAAGGTGTTTTGAAGAGGTTACCCTCATTACCTCTTGATCCTTAATTATGATATGCGAAGAAATTCCCAAATTAGAAAGCTGAAAATTTGATCCAATTAACATATATTCAGATTTTACTACATTCAAACTCAGCTTATTAGCCAATAGCCAGTCACTGATACACAGTAAATCTAAATTCACTTTATCATAGAGTTCAGTAGTTGACTTTGATGCGTAACTAATTAGGGTGTCATCAGCATAAAGACGAGGCTGACTAATTTCGAGACAATGAGGCAAGTCATTAATATAAATTATAAACAGTAACGGACCTAAAATCGAGCCCTGTGGAACACCGCTCGTTACAGTTACTGGATTTGAGGTATAGGTTTCAATGGTACAGCATTGACTTCTATCAGTTAAGTAAGAACGAAAGAAATCTAATGCTACTCCACCAACCCCATAGTGCTTGAGTTTAGAAATTAGGATGTCATGTGAAACAGTATCAAAGGCTTTCGCTAAATCTAAGGAAACTACAAGGTTAGTTAAGCCACTATCCATGTTAGTATACCAATCATTTGTAGCCTCTAATAAAGCAGTAACAGTAGAATGTAAGGGTCGAAAGCCAGATTGATACTTAGTTAAGAGATTGAATTCATTAAAATATGCATATAATTGGTCATAAGCTGCCCTCTCACAAATTTTAGATAAAATAGGGAGAATAGATATTGGCCTATAATTATTTGGATCATTACGATCCTTGGCCTTATGTAGAGGGATCACTTTAGCTCTTTTCCAAAGTGAAGGGAAAATTCCCTTAGCAAATGACGTATTTATGATGCTAGCTATGATAGGAGCAATTATGGGAGCAGCTTCTTTTAAAAGCCGACAAGATATGTTGTCCAGTCCTGTGGCTTTATCTGTTGGCATATTGCTTAAAAACTTTAGAACTAAGTCACTAGAGATCTCCACAAAATTGAAATTAAATTCAACTGGTCTGAGGAAATCCTGGAAATCAATGATACCTCTCTCCATCTCTGCGACCAGTGTATTGCCAATTCTGGAAAAATGATTATTCATTAAGTCGGCAATTTCTGCTGGGTCATTAAAAGTGCAATTGTTAATTTTTAATTCAGTGATGGAATTACTTGTAGAATTGCTTCTACCAGTAAGGTTATTTATTGTTTTCCACAGTGCTTTAGGATTTCCATAATTGTCCTTAATTCTAGAGTGATAGTAAGAAACTTTAGATTTCTTAATTTCGATAGTAACCATGTTTCTAAAGCTCTTATACTCACTCCAGGATTGTTGATCACCAGATCTAATTGCTTGTTTCTTTAAATGATTTCTATGAATAATTAGCTGTCTGATATCTCCAGTGAGCCAAGGAGAGTGGTTATTTCTAACCCTACGCGTTCTCAAGGGAGCATGAGCATTAGCAACACGAAGAAAAACCTCTTCCCATTGCTCTACCATTTCACTAGGATCAGACAAATTGTTAATAAAAGACCAATCTATGGAACTCAGCTGAGTCCTAAACTTATTCGAATCAAAATTCTTAAAGCATCTATATGTAATATACTTATGACACTTAATATTTGAGGGAACCGCAAATTTCCTTATAGCATATATCAGGCTATGATCGCTCATGCCTAAGTGGCAAACACCAGATGCTACCACGCGGTCAGGCATATTTGTAAATATTACGTCAATTAAAGTACTGGAAGTTCGCGTTACCCTGGTGGGCTCTTTTATAATTTGAAATAAGTGATAAACATCACAGATAGATTTGACGATTGATAAATTAGGATCAGATTTACACAAATAATTGCAATTTAAGTCACCAATCAGCATTAATTCCTTAGTTTCCTGGTCATAAGTTTGGATTATACATTCAAACGACTCGAAAAAATTTCTGTTACAATTTGGTGGTCTATAAAAAGCACATATGCCAAAAGGTTTACTATTTGGTTTTAAAATTTCAATGTTAATAAATTCATGCTGCTCATCACAAATTACTATATCATGCCTGATCCTGAATTTATTTCTAGAATGAATATACAAACCGACACCTCCACCAGATCTATTTCTGTCTTTTCTAACGAAGGTATAATTATCAATAGACAAGAAATGATCAGAAATAGAGTTGTCGAGTCTAGTTTCATTCAAGGCAAGTACATCCAGCACTTGATCTTCAAGAAGTAATTTAATTTCATCTAAATGCAGTGGCAAGCTGACAATATTCAAACTTGCAACCTTAAAACCCCTCACTTTGGGTATTAGATTATGATCAAGATTGCTGGAGGTGCTATTATTTAAAATTCAATCGGAATAAAGATAATTCATAATGTTCTTAGCTAAAGCTGCATTGCCTTTTTCATTAAGATGAAGGCCGCTTTTGTTGAGTAAAGAGTTATTGATCTTACCATTATCTATAAAGCTCCAGCTGCGGTTACCTGTAAAGGCATTAAGGATCTTGTTGGCCTCAGTTACTTTGCTTTTTAGACATTCATCGTCCGATCAAGTTTCTTGGATAAAGAAAGACTCAGTGACACAACAAACATGTGTTCTCTGTAAAACAGCAGAGTTTTCATTTACCCGAAGGACTTTTTCAACGGGCTGACTAATCCCACAATAGGGCACAATAAATTATCCTCAAAAGAGGGTTAATTATCCTTCGAAGGGGCTCAATCATCCTCCGAAGAGGCTCAATTATCCTCCGAAGAGGTTGAAATATGGAATTAAACGCCATTTGTTTTCCCACTATAGGGCTTTTCATTTTTTTGAAGCCGCCCTGTTTGAAGTCAGGCAGCTTTGTTTTCGGCATAAAATTGGCCTAAAATTGGAATAACACTTACAAAACCTTTCATCTTATTGTATAGTAATACTACATGAAAGCTGTGATAAATGATATTGATAGATTTTACGAAAGTACTTTACTTACTTGAATACTCGGGCAGCGAAGAACGAAGACAGTCCAAGATGACAATCCTGCTTTTAAAAATGCGTCATCCCTACATCGGTTACAATTCGGAAATACCGAGATTTTGTTATTCAAGCTATGATTGGTTCCGTAATCGTTCCGTAGTTTATCGATATTGAAGAACGTGAGTAGCTTGTCCCTGATTGGCTCCGAAGTTCAATGATTGGTTCCGAAGTTTATCCATTCATCAGTTTGGGCTTCCTGTTGTGTTACTGACTGACATTCACTCTTACACGACTCGATAGCATAGTGGCTTCGCCTCTCTAGGAAGCAGTAGCCACAAAAATCTATGTTTTTAATATTGGAAAAAGTTTTCTTAAGCCGTTCTCGAACCTCTTAGGCATAATAATGCAATTTTATATGGAAAATGAAACTTTGGCTCTAATCCATGGAATGGTTTTGCTTTAGTGTTCACATTTCTTGATCACCAATCAGCTCAGCTGGTCCCGCCACTGTGATATCTCAAGCACTAATTCGTTTCCCATACCTCCAGTTGTAGTAAAAACTAAGTGGTGTGAATGTTCAATGTCCAGCACTCGTTTTGAGTACATTCGTGTCTTCTCGTTCTCGTGTAGGCGATAGATGTGTTGGGGATCAAGATCTTTATGAGATTCTGCATTGGGGTGGCAAACCCGAACTTCCAAAAATGCAGACCTTTGTCTTTCCCAGAACCCACGCGCTTGGATATATAGACGTGCGTCTAAGGCTTTATTGGCTCTTGATTCAATTCTTTTCCAGTGATCTCTTGTAGGACAGGTTCAATTTCGACATCGTTACATACCATATTCAACAATTCTGCCTCAAGATCGCGTAGCTCATTGTGACGTTGAATTACGAATCCCCCTCTTTTACAGATCATCGCGTGGTCTATGGTGATTCACTACATACACAAATAGAAGGGTTGCCATCGATATGTCAACCATAGCGAAGTTTTACAGCATCTCTAAACTCTATTGTTTAAGATGAAATCCATCTCTTTGATTGGGAGTACTGTCAACCAAGTCGATGCTCCCTTTTGTGTGGCCAATTCTAAAGCCCTTGATGTTTTCCGGGATACTGCTTTCTTAAGGTGCTTTACTTTCTCCTTGAGAGCTTTATCTTTTTATTCTCGAGCACTTTGCTGTAATGATCTTATTTGTGAATCATC
Source organism: Actinia equina (assembly GCA_011057435.1). Lineage (NCBI taxonomy): Eukaryota > Metazoa > Cnidaria > Anthozoa > Actiniaria > Actiniidae > Actinia > Actinia equina. The sequence continues at coordinate 45,337 of WHPX01001336.1, forward strand.
TGGCAATTCATGCATTTTTAAGAGGATTTTCTCAACTAGTGGGGATTTATCTTGACTGATGTTGCATACTCTTCGAGACACGGGTTTGTGATTCCGACCACACATCCGTATTTTTAATGCTAGGATTGGTCGTTCAGCGTGATTTCAGTCATGCCCTTTAATAGATGGTATAAGCACATCAAAAATTGCGTTCTCTAATGGTTCTAGAAGATCCTGAATATCGGCTAGTGATCGCAGAAAGTACGACCATCGATGTTTCAAGCCAAATGTAAAAGCTGCTTAGCATACTGCAAATTCAGCTAACTTGGTTATTTCTTCTATCCAAACCTCCACTTTTTCGCTAACATAAGCTTCTAGGTAGGATCGTGATCTTAACACTGCCCCCAGATGTCTCTGCCCTTGTGTCGTGACATTAATAGTTGTTCCCTTAAATGCATCTCATTGCCTTTTTTCTTTTTCAGGCTTAACGATAAGCCAGCATTTCATGTCATTAGGGAAGTATCCCAAGTGTATAGTCCAACCATAGTCATTGTGTCCCACCATTTCTTAATTTCTGTTATGGATCCAGCTCCACTCCCATCGTCTGCAAACCAGCATATTGCTTTATTTTGCTTGTGAGCTGCAAGTATGTAATCAACGGCTGAAGACTGAGGGCATATAAACACATAGCAAGTGGGTCACCTTTTATGGTTACCTCTGCAAAAGATAGTTCTATATCTACACTATATTTCTCTTATGCAACTTAAAAAACTTTACTACAGCATTGTCTACCCTTATCTAACCTATGCAATAGTTGCATGGGGAAGTTCTGATAAAGCTCAACTAAAAAGAATGCAAGTTAAACAAAACCACATTATCGGAATATTTTTCTTTGCTTCACTATTTTTATGGTAAAAATACTGATAGTGCTCTTCCATTAATCAATCTTTTAGACCTTCTAACTATAGTCAACATCTTTAAATTACAATCGCTAACATTTATTCACCAGTGGGTAACTAAGCAGCTTCATTCAATCTTTGATAATTATTTCAAATTTTCCAAGAGCATTCATAGCTTTAACACTAGATATGCCTCAAACTATAACTTTCTCAAGCAAAAAGTTAAAACCAATATTGGCAAACAAACAATTAGCGCTCTTGCACCAGATCTATGGAAAGAAATTCCAACTGAAACCAAATTAGTTAGAAAATCCTTCATTTTAAAAAAGGGTAAGGTATTAGGATACGTTTACAACCACTATGCGCGCAAACCGCGTAAATACGCCCTGGCTCTATAGAATAACGCAAACAAACATATATTTTCTAAAAGCTGGGTAAGCATAGTTTATGAAGTCATCTTCAAAATACGATTTTTTAAATTGTTGTTTACATTAATGTCCTCGAAGCGAAATTTGACCATGCCTCAGTGAAAACGTTAACAGACACGTACAATATAAGCTATGTTTGCGAAAAATGGCTTAACATACTCAGGAGATAACACAGGGAACCCGGCTATATAATTCTTACTGCTTTTAGAAAATTAACTTTGCTCTTTGTGGGTTTCCTGTGTTGTGATCAGTTCCTTTTACATAAGCTGTAATCAGATCTGCGCTGTAAACTGATAGCCGATTAAATTCAAATCAATAACCGTTGGTGTTTTGTTTCTTATGGGATGCCTGTGGTGTGTAACGCACTGGTTAGTAAACACTCCTCCTTTGAGTGTTTACTAGAGAGTGCGTTACCAACGATTATTGATTTGAATTTAATCGGCTATCAGTTTACAGCGCAGATCTGATTACAGCTTATGTAAAAGGAACTGATCACAACACAGGAAACCCAATAATAAATCAATAATCGTTGGTAACGCACTCTCTAGTAAACACTCAAAGGAGGAGTGTTTACTAACCAGTGCGTTACACACCACAGGCATCCCATAAGCACTTTGGAATTAAACGACTTGCCAACAAAGGTTCAATAGTCTAAGAGAGAGGATCGACATTTCATAGCATAGTTTCCTTGTAAGTGTAGCTAATGCATCTCAAAGGCGTGTGGATGACTGTTAGAAGGATTTGCAAGCAATACTTCCTTATTGAAACTAAGTGCATCGATTCGACGGACCACCTGATCCTTTTGTTCTCAAGGCAGCCTATCTATAATCATTTCCCCATTTATTTCGAGAGATATCAATTCTGGAATATCATCAACTGGTCCAAGCAGCAACATCCCTAGTTTGGCTTTCTGTGGATTTGGTTGTTTCTGTTCAAGTTGCATCATGACGTCATCTGTTAATGGAAGGACGCCTCCACAGGCGGCACCGCTCAGGAAACGTAACGCTGAGTTTATTTGCCCTTTCATAGCAAGTTTAGCAAAAATATTAGTTCTGTTTGGAGGATCTGACTTTTAGAATTTCCCAAGGCAATTTTGAATCATCCATCCCTCACGTAGCAGTTTGTCAATTTAACCTTCTTTTCAAAGCACTAATCGCTTGATTCGCCAGACAATCTTGATGTTCTTTAGCCTTGGAATTTATTATCCGTTTTTATCCCTTGTTTGATATTGTGAGCATGTCGCAACTTTAATTGGCTAACAGACGAAATATAGTAAAAACGGTTTTCCTTGAAATCGTGATCGACCTTGCATCATCTGCAAATTGATGAATGAATCGTTGAAAAGCACTACAAAATGCATCGTTTTTCAATGCTTGAAAGCTACTTAATCGTAAAATTGAATTCGTGACATTTACCGACAAGTCTGCAAAGGCTGTCCTGGAATTCATAATTCGAATGTCGACCTTCTGTCCCGTTTTGATTGGCAGGAAGTCAGGCGGGTAGCTCCATTTGCTCTGCAGCATCCCACTCCAGTTCCTCCGCAGCAGATCATTGCAGGATTAACCAGTCCGTATTAGAACGTAAGGGCCAAGAGTTGTTACTTAGTGGTGCATGCACGTCGGCGTACTTTTGTTTATTGAGATTTTTAGAGTTCAAAGTGCCTAATGCAGAAAACTTCAACCCCGTCATACGTTTACAGGCATCGGATTTGGCGTTCGACGTCTTGGCACGCCCTTCATGTGTTCGCGTGTGGATTAAAGCTTCAAAGACAGATCCCTTCCGCAAAAGCTGTCAAGTTCATATTCGGTGTGGTTCCGGACCAGATTGCGTGGTATCTGTTATGTCGTCGTATTTAAAGAAGAGAGGTGGTGGTCCAGGTCCGTTATTCCTGTTGCAAAATGGTCAAGCACTTTCCAGAGATGTATCGTTATCCTGGCTAAGAACTATTCATGGTGGCGCAGGAATCCCGGGTAATTTCTCCAGCCATAGATTCAGGATTGGAGCTGCTACACTGGCTGCGCGAAATGGTGTTCCCGAACATCTCGTCCAAGCTCTAGGCCGTTGGACGAGTAATGCTTACTCGACATTCATTAGAACACTTGCAGAAGCTTTAGCGGCTATATCGCCGCACCTATCATAGATAGATTAAATTCACCTAACTCGCTTAGAAACTTTCGTTTTAATTTCGTGTCTCTAGCTAGTATGTAAAAGGCTCAAGTCGGGTTGATTAAATAATTAAAACGAGTTATGCTAGGCCCCGTTTTTCGCTTGTTGCTCGGGTGAACTGGTGCTTGGTTCATTTCGATGGGGGGTCCCTGTTCCATGTCTCTTTCCTTCGAGCACCTTGGAGAATATTTTGGTTGTGACAGGGTTGCCATGGTTACCATGATTTTATGTTCCAGGCCCCTCTTATTCCACCGAACAAACACCTAACGCCAAGCTCATCTACTAGTAATGAGTTTAAATGTGGTTAAATGAAATTTAGGCAAAGTTAGACTCGATGTGAGTAGCAGCGAATAGTCTACGGCGTTGTTTCATTTGTTGTCTGCCTGCTGGCCTCCTATATACGTTGAACTCACGCTCACAACCACACGCCCTTCTGGTTATCACGCTAGCATTATCTTTGGTCATCAGCAGGGCTGAGCTATTTGATCGGTAGTTACCGCGATATCGATCAACGCTATTTATTGCTAATGGGTCAACTCGATCACATGCTATCCATGTGATCACGCTAGATTGACCTTACGGCAAAAATCGTTGCAATCCGACCCGCCATTTCAAAACCCTGATTGGTTTTTGGTCGTTGCAAATTACTAGTAGAAATGTGTCGATGTTAGTGTTTCATCCGAGTTGTATTATATACCGAAGAATTCAGAAACTAAATGTTTAGGCTTTGAATTTCAAGGCTTTGGAAAATCACCGCTTAAGGCTTCACCCTTTCCTGGTCTTTGCCTCCATTCAGCTGGTTGATCAGCCTTCTCCTAAATTTGAAACTACTCTCCATAGCAACTACTTAGAATATTCTTGAGTCATTTTAGATTTTCGCAAAAAGATGACTTAATGGCCGACGCTGGGCGACCGTGTTCGTAGACTTCATTTGCATAAACCCAAGATGATTGACGGCTCGGAAAAGACCAAAAACCAATCAGGGTTTTGTAACGGCGGGTCGCGATGCAACGATTTTCGCTGTAAATTTGACCAACAATCATCTGCATTACGATATTTGCTATGGCTAGCCTTTGGCAACCACACGCTAAATGCTATATTTGGCTTTTTTCCTCCCTCCCTCCCTATGGTAGGTTTATATAGGTAAGTATTCCACTGACCAGACCTTCAGTGTGACAGGTGCAGAGTGAGTTGTGACAGGGTTGCCATGGTTACCGCGATTTTATGTGCCAGGCCCTTCTCATCCCACCGATCAAGCACCTAACGCCAATCTCATCTACTAGTGATGATTTTAACCTAAATTATTTGATGATCAGAAGTTTGTGATTAATACAAATCTACCACGGGAAATTTATATGCAATGTTTATATTATAAGTGGGTGTGTTGTATCGGCTATACAACGGACGCGAATGTTGTAAACAACTTGTGAATTGCGTGAATAATTCATAACTCCTTTGTGACATTTTTAATTAATATGTTAATTAGATACAACCACTAGTGCTGTATCAGAACTGTATACATCCACTAGTGGTTGTATGAATGAATTTTACAAATCCACTTTAGAGCTTTAAACACTTACCCTCCTTCCATTAGGGCGAAATTGGTCTTGTTAAAAATGATACGAAATTTGACCTGACCTATACTTTCAGGCACAGTCATGGACGTCATTTCAAAACCAACTGAATCTGAGGAAAAACAAAGACGTCAGTTTATTTTTCTTTGTCAATGGTACCACATGTCAATCATATTTGCAAAACTGCGTTTTATTATCTCCTCAATATTGCTAAAATAAGGAAGTTCCTGTCTGTCAATCAACTGAAACTCTGATTCATGCTTTCGTTACGTTTAAGGTCAGTCAATATAACTGCCTCCTTGGTCTTCCAAAACATCTCATCTTCAAACTTCAAATTAAGTGTGCAAAATGCAGCTGTTCGACTAATTACACACTCTCATAAATATGATCACATTTCTCCCATTTTAATCGAACTGCACTGGCTTTTGTAATACTAAATAGCACATTTCATGCAAATTCCATTGTTTTCTATTGTTTAATTAGCACTTTTTTGTACTATTTAGTAATTAGTGTTAGTGTTTCACGGATTTACTGTGGTCATTCTATTAGTATTAGTGTTAGTATTAGTCCTTTATTGCACAGCAAAATAGGAATATTACAACTCTTTTGCTGTTATACATTAACCTTCAGCTATAGATTATTGTTATTATTATTATTATTATTATTATTATTGCTAAATGTCTTACCAAGGGTTTATAGAAAGGTCGTTGCAAAATTGTTTGCTCAGTAATCAGTGTTTCAATTAACAAACGATAAAAAATAAACACAAATTCTTCATATGACGTCACACTTATTAACAAATTGGAAGTATGTATAAAATTATTTTACCATTCAATTATTCACTTCATGTAGAATCGATATCGATGCTGAAAATATTGAGTAAGGTTTTAACATGACAGCAAAAAGAAATTGCCCCTTAAGCCTTTAATGATTGTATATCATGGAAATTCTATATTTCTTATATTTGTTCAAAAATATCACGAAATATTGGAGTGATATCAGGGCTACGGCATTATCAATCTTTACAACTTTATTGGGTATCAATCAGAAAGGAAAATTACAGAACCAACATGCTACCCAAAGCGGAAAGTGCGAACGGGACTCTAGGACCCATGCTAGGCATTTCCGTTTGACTAACGATATAAATCAATAGAGAATTGTCTTGGAAAATTAATACAGTTATAGTAGTAAAAACTGATAACTAGTGAATCGAGAATGTCAAAAAATAATCAATGGAGTTCAAACAAACGAAAGTCTCTGAGGGAGGTTCAGTTATTATCGAGTACGATGACAAGGACACTTACGAACTAATGACCAAGTACATGTCAGATCAACATCAAATGTATCCTCAAGCAAAGAAAAGTACCTATGCCTTAGAAACAATTTGAATTGAGATTGAATAGAAAAAACACTAGTTGGTGCCTCTTTACAGACGGTGTTCCAAAGCCAAACTATTCTATTAAAGTAAGATGCTTTAAAAGTAGTGGTTTTACAAAAAGATGTTTCAAGAACCATACCAGGATTTTGAGTAAGACGAGTACGTCTATGTTTGGAGAATTTGACAAAATCGTGAACATTAACATTTCTCTGTCCATATAATGATTTATAAAAGAACATTAGATCCTTGATCTCTCTATCATAGCAGAGAGGGAGCAAGTTCAAGTCCTTTAGTCTTTCTTTATAAGTGGTTCCCCCAATCTTGGTCCTGAGGATCCATCTGGTGGCACGTCGTTGTACTCTTTCGATCTGTTCTTTTCATACATAAACTTAAACGACTATATTATATCCTTATTTACCCTAATGTTCACTTTCGAATTTATTTATTGTACTTCTTATATCTATTACTATTTCCTATAATTTTTCTAAACAAATCTTGTAACTACAAAATTGAAAGGAAAATAAACTTGTATTGTATTGCATTCTATTTAAAATTATTATATAGTTAGGATAGTACGCGCGCGCTGATTGGTCGACAACTATGCTTTATTCGGTGAACGGAGCACAGTGCTGACGCTATCCGCGCGCTCGAGGTTCTGCTAGATCTTTCTTTTTGTAAATAAATTCAATACCGAAATAAAATTAGTAATTTAATGATGAAACGAATAAAACAACTTACTTCGTTTAGAAATAAAGCACTTAGAAAGCGCCTGCGACTCGTGCTTCTCCTTACACTTCTTTCGTGTTTACGTCACTTCCTGCGTGCTTTATTACTGAACGGAGCACGGAAAAAGCTGTTTTATTTGTTACCGCCGTTTGCATTACTACGCGGCCACCCCAGACACAAATCGCGTCGTGTAGTTTGCAATAGACTGCCGTCAATCAAACACCTCATTCTATTTGGATGTACTCAAACTCTTTGCAATCGCTTTCGGAACTATCCTTCGTGATATCTGACTGAGAAAGTTTGATAGAAAAGCCAACTCACTGATCCAAACGTGTATAAATGGCGTCAACGTGAATGATTGACAGTAGTCTATTGCAAACTACACGACTCGATTTGTGTCTGCGGTGGCCGCGTAGTAATGAAAACGACGGTAAACCATACGGCTTCGGTTGGCTCCATAACTCTAGGCTCATACAATTTTGTAAGGCCTTTTTGGGCTTATAATGGGGGGAGCTTTAGGCTGGAGGGGAAGGGGGAAGGGGCCTTATAACCGTGAGGAAATTTCTGTAAGCAGACGGATCGTCATCGTCATCGTCATCGTCATCGTCATCGTCATCGTCATCGTCATCGTCATCGTCATCGTCATCGTCATCGTCATCGTCATCGTCATCGTCATCGTCATCGTCATCGTCATCGTCATCGTCATCGTCATCGTCATCGTCATCGTCATCGTCATCGTCATCGTCATCGTCATCGTCATCGTCATCGTCATCGTCATCGTCATCGTCATCGTCATCGTCATCGTCATCGTCATCGTCATGAACATGAACGACAAGCCATGAACGGACAATATTATTTCTCCGCCATTGCTGGCCACACTTATCAGAACACCGCTTTTAATTCAGCTCGAGTGCTTGCCAAGACCCCCAAGTACTTCCCTCGACTCATCAAATCAAAACTTTCCTATCGCCTTAGTTCTAACTGTAATGGTATTGATGACATTCCATGCATATGATGCATAATGGACCTCGCATAATAATAAAGTGTGCTTCGTTATGAACCCCGCCATGTTGTGTTTTTAAGTCACTAACTGCACCACACTTATCCGTTAAAAAAATTAATGCTAAACAATTTGCTTTAATGCGATGGAACAAAACTATGAATTGCCTTAAATGTAATTTTAATTTTAATAAAAAGATTAAAAATTTAAAAATTAAAAAAACTAATTAAAATTAGTTAATTAAAAATATACGATTTTAAATGTCCCCAATATTCTGCCATATATCATAATAAGACATATAATCTTCATAGTATAGAATATTAACTTTAATAACATCCTTTTTGTAATCACTACCAAACCCTGCAATCTGTTCAATTACCATCATTAATCATTAACTGCTCCGTGAAAGAAATTATTCATTCGCAAAGAGGGCAATTAAAACGACAGTTATGAATCTCAAGATCTGTGCTGTAGTTTGAAGAAGGAAATGCGCACCTAAAGAAAGTAGAGTTGAACTTTACTGTCGTAGAAAACCTGAAGTTGCGCGAGCAAATAGAAAGACTCTGGAAGATAGACGACCACTGAACGAGACAGGGTGTCAAAGAACAAGAAGTTCTTTCAATAGAAGATATGAGAGCACTAGCGATGCTTGAAGAGACAACAGTACTAAAAGGACATTACGAGACGGAATGCTGTGGAAAAAGATGACGTGAATTTGCCAAACAACCGCGAGCAAGCTCAAAAGAGACTGTTGAGCCTTAAGAAAAGGTTTCAAAGGTACCGAGAGTTTGAAGAAATGTTCCGCGATAACATGAACGGGAAAAGATATGCGCGCAAACTATTACGTGAAGAAGCTTCGCATATTGGGCCGCGGACTCGGTATCTGACGTCAGTAGAGAGAAACAAAACTTATGTGAACCGTATTTGGATTTTGATAAACATCACCCAGGCCAGCCTAAACCCTCGGTTGTAAGGACTATTTATCGAGGATAATCATTCCATCAACATCTGCAAATTCCTACAGGTTAGAAAAGCACATTCATGATACTCTTCTAAGGCTAATGGATACCCCCAAGCAATTCATATATGCATGCAGACATGCCGAGAAAAGAGAGAACAAATAAGAGATAGAATACTTAAAAGTGAAAAAGAAAGAGTACAACATCAAGGTTGCACGTCACGTCTTCTTCGTACTTGTCCACCTCAGTGCTGCCTTGGATATGTTATATTTGATACAATATTAAGAGTAAATGGTTTGAACTGTGTAGGTGTGAAATGTGATCATTCGGGTGAGTGTAGTCTTGAGAAAGACTGTTGTTGGTGGTGACTGACGTTTCGACAACCTGAGCGAAAGTCATCTTCAGAGTCCAGTGAGAAAATAAGACACAGTCGATGGTATATATACGACAACGACATTTTAAAAACAAACTACCAAACTTACTTGAAAAACGTACAGAACGATTACCCACCGACTTACTTGAAACTTTACTTACTATTGCAGACAAACGAGCACACAAATCTGCCAGCGACTGCCGGACTAAATACGGACTGAAACTCAAAGAACTACTGAATAACAAAAACGGAAAACAACATAAACAGGACGACAACTGAGTTAGGAGTATTTCTTTCCGACCTTTAGACCCTACTGAGACACGTGTACTGTCATACAGAATAAAACACTCCATCCCTTCTTAACACATACCGACTGACGCTATTGTTTCTAGTGTTGAGGCAGCCCTCTGTCACCAGAGAGACATGCCGGAACCTATTAACGATAGCATTAGAAGCAGAATAGCTTCTACCATACAATCGACACCTAGACTCGACAACCATTTGACCAGAGACGAACTGAGAGCACTGAAACGACTGAAAAATGACGAAGACATCATGATACTACCTGCCGACAAGGGAAGTGTTACTGTTGTCATGGACAAAACTGATTACTTTAACAAGAGGGACTCATTTGTTAACGACAAGAATACCTACGAACAACTGACTAAAGATCCTACACCTTCACTGCAACGTAAACTCAACAGTAAACTGCTGACCCTCAAAAAGGCCGATATCTTGAGAGACCAATACCATTACCGACTACGCTGCTCTGTACCACAAACACCCAAACTTCAAGGACTTCCCAAATTTCATAAACCGCAGACACCCATGCGACCCATAGTATCCTTCTGTGGGTCTCCGACTTACGAACTGTCCAAGTACTTAAACTCCACACTACAACCACTCACTAAAAGATCTACACACCAATTACAATCCACTGATGATTTTATTAAAGCCATCAAGACTGTACGCATACCTGACGATTACATACTAGTGTCTTTTGTCACAAGAAACGCCGACGACATACCGTTACCCATATCAGTAGATATGAAATGAGAGTTCTACATCACTCGAGTGAGTTACCATTGAGGTACCATTGTTCTACGCCACTCGAGTGAGTTACCATTGAGGTACCATTGTTCTACGCCACTCGAGTGAGTTACCATTGAGGTACCATTGTTCTACGCCACTCGAGTGAGTTACCATTAAGGTACCATTGTTCTACGCCACTCGAGTGAGCTACCATTGAGGTACCATTGTTCTACGCCACTCGAGTGAGTTACCATTGAGGTACCATTGTTCTACGCCACTCGAGTGAGTTACCATTGAGGTACCATTGTTCTACGCCACTCGAGTGAGTTACCATTGAGGTACCACATTCCAGAGGTGACGTTATAGCTATTCTAAGTGAGGTACGTTCCAGTGAGGTAGGGGGAGGGGTGGTCAGTTATATTTATTCTTAGTTGACTGGATTGCACCACATCCTATATTTTACGTCAAAGTTTAATCCTAATAAAAGTTTCTAATTATTCATAAAATATAGTTTTTCTATCTCAAAGTCTTAAAGGCTTAGTTTAGGCTTTTGTTTCATCCTAATTGAGTTCTACGAAGTTGACTCATCAAAAAGCAAACAATTAGATGACTTGCCTAAGGAACAACAACAAACATGTTTTCTAAAAATATATATATATAGTTTATTCATAAAACGCTCAATGCATGTGAATACAAGAAAAGTTGAGTTCTTTTCATTATTTAACCAAGTATGATGATTGTCAGTATATATTTGTTTAATAGAAACACCCGTCACAATAGAGGACTGTGTTCTGCATAATTGCCGAGTTAATCACATGAATCAACTACTAGATATCAAGACCACGTTTGTAAACAATAGAAGACTCAACAAACACAGTATTTTGATTGATTTTCATAGTTCAGTCACTACAGCTAAACTCCGAACTAAACATTTTGCCAGTCGGGTATCGACTTGGCTATCGCTCTCAATCTTTTTTTCTACTTTATAAAAAAGTTTTACCATCATAGGAGGCTATCAGAGTCTGCGTCAGAGAATAACTGAATCATTCGTTATGCACTGCAGGATTTTGAGTCATAACAAGAGGTTTTAGCGTATTTGATTTTAAAGAAAGTGTATGCATTAAATTACAGTCTTCGCAACGATAAAACATTTGTTTTGTATTTTTGGCACTGATAACAAAAGGGTGTGTGCAAACGTCACACACGACTAATTCGTTTTGAGAACTGTGATACGCTTCGTGCCAACAGCAATTCGGGCATAATTGTGCCACTGATATCTTGAAAAACGATTTGGGTTCTCGACAAGCGTGACACTCTCTTTCTTCTTCTTCTTCTTCTTCTTCATCATCTTCTTCATCATCTTCTTCTTCTTCGTCCTCACTCTCCAATTCTGAATTTTTTCTGTCATGTTCCTCTTGGGATTCTTCAGCATCATTGTCACTTTCAGTTTCACTATTGCTAACATCCGTATCATAGTTATCTTCTGGTTGCCTGGCAATCAGATCTGCTAATAGTATTTTGTTGCGAATAAGATTCTTGCCCAAATCAAGCTCTGCTAATCCACTGGTAAAAGTCTTGAGCCCTCTTGGGACGTTCACTTCTGGGTTGTAAGGTAGCAAAGCATACTCGATTAATTCTTTCATGTTGGCTAGTGGAATTCTACGTTGATGATGAGTCATTTGTCCATGGGAATTCCAATACAAAATATTATTGGATGCTACCATGCTATGAAGTAAATCGTGTGCCTTTTGTCGCGGTATGCTTTTAGGGAGCTGTCGTGCCATTCGATTGATTTCATTCTCATCCGATTTCGAAAATTGCTCCTCCTCGCTAGAGGAACTTTCGCTCAGCTCGGATTCTGTAGATTCTTCTTCTGAAACTCTTCTTCTCTTCATGATGACCTTTAATAGTAAAATGAAGTTCTTGGGATTTGGCTGGGTTTTTATAGCAGTAAAAGACTCAGAGCGCTCATTAGAGAAGGCAAGACCTCCCCCACCAAGCCCTCGCCTTTTTGAATCAGAATTGTTTTCTTCGCTTTAAATGGTATTGATCCATGAGCTAACACTCTTATATCATCCTTGTGCGGTCTCAATCTTTCCTTTTGCCCTTTTGATATGGGGATTATTCCTCGTAACAAATTATGACATACTTCACAAATTACATGAATTTGTTCGGGGCTGGAAGTTGCAAGCAAAGCCTTCCTCTGTCGTTCGGAGCAATGGGCTAAGAGATGCAAATAACCAAAGTTATTACGAAGTAAGACAGACATGTTTTCTCTCGGGATGGTTTGTTCAAATGAAGTGATAACGGAAAGAACAATCGTATTTACTATACAACTGGCTGCTTAATGCCTATACTAGATTCTACAACTAGATTCTACACTAGATTCTACTGCTAGAATCTAATATCTACACTAGATTCTACTACTAGATTCCACACTAGATTCTACTACTAGATTCTACACTAGATTCTACACTAGATTCTACTACTAGATTCTACTACTAGATTCTACTACTAGATTCAACACTAGATTCTACTACTAGATTCTTATATCTACACTAGAATCTTATGCAGATTCTACACTAGATTCTACTACTAGATTCTACTACTAGATTCTTATATCTACACTAGAATCTTATGCAGACTAGAATCCCTGAATTTGTATAAATAGCGCTCCCTATAGGAATTGCCCTCATTCTTCGAAAGACGCACGATGACACGGTCCTGTCCTATTTGCGAAAAGCAGCAAAAGAATTTATACACTCATTTAAGTCGAACTCATAAGTTGGACAATTCGCAACGAAAGTATTGGATCGGTCAAGAACAAATGCGAAAACGCAGTCATCGATTCACTCCGTACCCATTGCCTCAAAATGTTGAAGACCACTCGAAATGTGACAGGTTTCAGTTACTCCATCCGTTCACTGCTCTGGTAGCTGGAATGACTGGATCTGGAAAAACGGTTTGGGTTCAGAATTTGCTTGAACATGCAACAATAGTCATAAGTCCATCACCACAGCGTATTGTATGGAGTTACGCACAATGGCAACCTGCTTACGAACACATGTTAGCAACCATTCCCGGGATCGAGTTCGTAAAAAGCATACCCCACGATATTGACGAGGATGGTTATTTCGACTCCAAAATCAATAATGTGATTGTAATTGACGATCAAATGACAGAGACGTCCAACGACAAGAGAATCATGAACCTATTTACCAAAGGATCTCATCATCGCAACCTCAGTGTTATTTTCCTGATGCAGAATCTATACTTTCAAGGAAAAATCATGCGCACTTTGAGTCTGAATGCGGCTTACCTTGTTCTTTTTAAAAACCCAAGAGATAAACTACAAATGATGACATTGGAAAAACAAATGTACCCAGGAAAAACAGAACACTTTGTGCAAAAGTACGAAGCCGCTGTTCAAAGACCAAAGATTGAGAGCGATAGCCAAGTCGATACCCGACTGGCAAAATGTTTAGTTCGGAGTTTAGCTGTAGTGACTGAACTATGAAAATCAATCAAAATACTGTGTTTGTTGAGTCTTCTATTGTTTACAAACGTGGTCTTGATATCTAGTAGTTGATTCATGTGATTAACTCGGCAATTATGCAGAACACAGTCCTCTATTGTGACGGGTGTTTCTATTAAACAAATATATACTGACAATCATCATACTTGGTTAAATAATGAAAAGAACTCAACTTTTCTTGTATTCACATGCATTGAGCGTTTTATGAATAAACTATATATATATTTTTTAGAAAACATGTTCGTTGTTGTTCCTTGGGCAAGTCATCTAATTGTTTGCTTTTTGATGAGTCAACTTCGTAGAACTCAATTAGGATGAAACAAAAGCCTAAACTAAGCCTTTAAGACTTTGAGATAGAAAAACTATATTTTATGAATAATTAGAAACTTTTATTAGGATTAAACTTTGACGTAAAATATAGGATGTGGTGCAATCCAGTCAACTAAGAATAAATATAACTGACCACCCCTCCCCCTACCTCACTGGAACGTACCTCACTTAGAATAGCTATAACGTCACCTCTGGAATGTGGTACCTTAATGGTAACTCACTCGAGTGGCGTAGAACAATGGTACCTCAATGGTAACTCACTCGAGTGGCGTAGAACAATGGTACCTCAATGGTAACTCACTCGAGTGGCGTAGAACAATGGTACCTCAATGGTAACTCACTCGAGTGGCGTAGAACAATGGTACCTCAATGGTAACTCACTCGAGTGGCGTAGAACAATGGTACCTCAATGGTAACTCACTCGAGTGGCGTAGAACAATGGTACCTCAATGGTAACTCACTCGAGTGGCGTAGAACAATGGTACCTCAATGGTAACTCACTCGAGTGATGTAGAACTCTCATTTCATATCTACTCATATCGCCTAAAGACAGCATGGACTTACTCACACTTTGCCTCACATTGACTTACTTTCAATACAACGGTAAACACTACAAACAACTACACGGTACAGCTAAGGGCTGTCCGGTATCTGTCGTTGTAGAAAAAACATCGCCAGAAATTTCGGACATTTGAGCCTGCAATCAGTAAGCAGCAGATTTGCCCTAAAACATGCGATTTGCCTACAAAATGGCGTCTGGAACCGGTAAGTGTAGTCGTATAGGAAAATCTAAAGGATTTTATCTCTAGTTTAATGATTTTTCCACTGCGGATTTTGTTTTTCTAACTCAATTTTAAAACTCGCGCGAAATCTGAAACAGCTGAACAGTGAGTCGTGGTCTCACAGAGAAGTGGTCTTCTAGGGCCCTTTTTACTATGGAACAAATTATTGCTTTAAGACATTTACCGCTTAAGTATTTAGCTGAATGTAATATTGGAGGAAAAAGCTTTCAAACGATGAGTTTCTCGAGCGATTTGAAGCATTCTTTCAAAAGTTACAGTCTTTTGAACTCAGCCGAATTTAGAAGATTTAGCCTGTAGTTATGGTGGATGGATTTATTGGCGTTCTTCAAAAGCAAAAAGTATACATCAAAGTACATTCGACACGGAATAGGAAGGAATGGAGAGTGTTATGATCATTTCAGGAAAGAGTTCCAGGGTATACATTTGTAACTTTTTGCTTTGTTTCTGCTCGAAACTATAATTTATGACTGCGCTTAGCGGCTGTTATGAATGGCTGCCCACAGTCTCTCGTAATTCAGAGCGACTGAGAGCACGATATTGTTTTCAAAAAAGTATACATGAAATTTTACCTCTGATTTTAATGATCAACATTCTCAAGTTGCTGAAGCTTCACTTCATCGATTCCCGCCTATACATTTTTGAAAATGTCCCTTTTTATCAATAAAATTAACAAAAACAATTCGATTCACATACATTCTTTTGTAAAAGTTTACGGTCGGTAACACATAAATATTGAGATGTGCCAGGCGTTCCGCGCGGGTGATGTCCGAAATTTCTGGCGATGATTTAGTGCGCTAACTTACCTATTATCACCAAAAAACTACACGAATCCGACATCTTTTTTTACATTCTCGCATAGCTAAAATCCTGTAGAATGCCAGCCACAATGGCCGATTTGATCACGTGACCTCTTAGTGCTAGTCGCCTATTAATCATATAAGCTTTAGCTTCTTAAGGTGAACAAAACAAAAACGTTTTCTCCAAAGCGCGATGCGTGATATTTTACATGCTTTGAATTTTGGATCGAATTTTCAACCGGCATTATAACTTTTTTTCTGCACAAGACTTTACATCCAAATTTATACACAGGCTGCAGTAGTTCTAGATGATAAGATTCTGAAAATTTCAGAAATTGTATCAGAGGATGAGGAGAAAAAAAGCAAAAAACTAAAAAAAGGAGTTTTTCATTTTCGGCCGTAATAGGCTAAACACTTTTAAAATCTTAAAATAAAATACACTGTTAGAATCTAGGATAATCCAACCACAAGATATGAAAAATCCAGAAAAATTGACGCAATAGTTTTTTGAAGCGAGCGAGAATAAAATTGTCTAGAATTCGCTCTGAATTCTCGACTGCCTCTATAAATTTGCATACCGCCAGGAGCGCAATGCATTGTGGATAGGGTGGTATCAAAACCCAAGATGGGGGACAAATGTTTCAAATTACCTTATTTTTCTCACACTTCTTACACTGATCTTAGCCCTCCTAAGAGCTCCAGCACGGGTTAGGAAGAGGTGAAAGAGTCTTCGTTTTCTCCCAGTAAAAGCAACGATGTTTCATTATCAAATGGATCGAAAGTATTTTCTAATAAGTCAAGAATGAGAGGCGGGTACACATGCTTGGTGCAAGTCAACAACAACTCAGACGGATAAATTACAGGTTATTCAAGTTGCCGCTGAAACTACTCTTGAAGTCTTGACTGAAAATCACTTAGAAGAAAGTTGCAATAACTGTACCTTTGATGAAAATATACATGTAGATTGTGACAAGAATTAGGCCTGCAGCTACAAGAATTACAAAACGAACTAGTCCTTCTGAAGAAATTGGTTATGAGAGTCAAATTGAGAATCTTGAAAAAGAGATCGTTAATAAATCATTTACAGTAGAAAGATTTTAAAATGGCACACTGCTCTTCAAATTTTACACAGGCCTCCAAGACGACACAGTCTTTAAAAGTATATTTGATTCCTTTGGGCCTGCAGTACATAAACTAACTTATTATGGCTCTAATACCAACCCAGAAAGATTAAAAACTCCTGAACAAAACAAAAGAGGTAGGCAAAGAACACTTACCCCAGAAAATGAATCTGTAGTTCTTTATTGTTCTTGCAAGGCTTAGATGTGGCTTATACTTTTGGAGGATTTGGCTTGTGGAGTTGGAATTTCACCATCCCATGTCTTTAGAATTTGCATAACTTGGTTTGATTTTCTCCACACAAGACTTCGTAGCTACCCAATATGGCCAACAAGGGAAGTTGTAAACAAGTCAATGCCCCAGTGCTTTAAAGACACTTACCCTGAAACAAGGGTCATAATAGATTGCACTGAACTGTTTATTTAAATGCCAAGCTCCCTGAGATCACAAAGTAAAACATATTCTCACTACAAACATCATAACACTGCCAAAGGGCTTGTTGGCATTGCTCCCTCTGGAATGATTACATTTGTTTCTGATCTTTACTCTGGGAGAACAAGTGATAAGGAGGCAACTAAAGACTGTGGACTACTTTCTTTACTCAAAAATAATGACAGTATCATGGTTGACAAAGGATTTGACATCGAGGACATACTACCCAAGGATGTTTTCCTGAATATGCCAGCATTTGTTAAGGAGAATAGCCATCTATCACTTGAGAAGGAAACTGAGACAAGAAGGATTGCTTCAGTCAGAATACATGTTGAACGGGCAATTCGGAGAATTAAGTGCTCTAGAATTTTGAAAATGGAATTAATGTAATATTAACAGTATTAACATTTTTGAAACTTACACATTTGATAGGGATGTTTTATTTCAGTTTACTGTAAACCTCCAAGTTACAAGTATATAAGCCTAGGACTTAATTTCCCAACATGCAATGTTTGGTTTAAAAAAAAGAGAGAACAAAGAATCATGTGATAATGAGCTACAGCTTATATTCTCTGAGAGTCTTACATTTTCAAAGGTTTACAATATTAGATATGATACCATTTAATTTTGTTTCACAGGTAATGATGCCATTCTTTTCATGCATTAAATCACAAAAATCTCTGACCAAAAGCAAGAGATCAGTACTGGAGAGACTTGAGTCGTATTTCACTTTATTTTTCCCTTTCTTTTACAACAAAACCATGTGCTTGTTTCTCTTCGAGTGTCCTCGCCTAGCTCCCAGGCCACAGTGTGGCGCACCACAGGAACCCCATCTATGTTTTACAATAATCAAAATTTTATAATAACAACAAAATATATTTCCTTTTTATAAGCTCCAACAGATACGGAGCATAAAAAGATGTTAGTTTTGGGAGCATCTTGGAATTCCACAAATTGATTTCTTCAGGTATACGTTGCACAAATAAATCATTCTTTGTATAAACAACAAAGTCAATCCAGTCCAGTCCTGTAATATTAAGAACACCTTGACATTGATAATAATAAATGTGTGTTTATTTTTTGAGTCTTGGACCATCTGGTGTTTTTTTTCAGGTAAAATTGTGAGTCTTTGCAGAAATTGTCAATTGTCACCTCTCTTTTTGAAAATGGGCACTTAATCTCAATGGCTCCTATTGGATTGTTTTCACTGCTGTAAATGATACTCTCACGACTCTCTCACGCTCTTTTACTCCGACGAAGGACTAGCGTCCTATTCACGGTGTATAATTTACCTTTTCATCATTACTGTCTCACGACTATATGCAAGCCAGGGCCATGATGGGTTAATAACTAATCCATAGTCAGCAACTAAAACATGTTCCTCTTTTTGGGCTTTGTACATTTCTAGGGCAACTGGCTCATTTTCAACCCCCCACTTCAGTGACGGAGGCATCCTGGATGATGCTGTATTTGTTTTCTTAATGCTTGCTACCAGAGATACAGGTTTATCACCCATCCAAATGATGAAGAAGTTAATCTTTTTTGTTTCTATTTGAACCAACCTTTACTTTGCAGTTGAGATCTGGTTGCTACCTCAATAGCTATTGCATTATCTTTGCTGACACCAACTTTTTTAATAATAAGTTCCATTGTCTGAACTGAAAGATTTAGCCCAGTACGACCTGACTGTGGCATATTATCAAATAAGATGTTTCTTCCAAACTTAACACCAGTTTCTACAAGTCGGTCTTCCTGAAATGTACAGCTGGTTCGATAAAAAAGTCTTTGGTTTAAAATCATTACCAATGAATGTTGCACACAGTAAAGCAGCTTTACCATTTTGTTGTAATGATGTACATAAAGCTTTTATTTCATCTTTTTGGACCTATAGATATCAAATCAAAAAAGTACCAAAGTACCAAATAAAATACATAATAAGAACAAAAATCTTTACTACGTAATACAAATCGGCCTGAATGAACAAAAAAACTTTTTTTTAATACGGGGGAGGCAACATCCAGGCTTTATTCTTTTTACACATCAAACATGCATAATTCGAATAAGTACAAACACCATATTTCCATTACCTTCTTAGCAAATGGTGATGTAGAACAATAATTTTCTCATTTTCCTTTTACCAAGGAAAGTATACAATAGAGCCGCAAGTAGTATAGGCGGGATGGCAGCGGCCGGATTTTGGACGGGGAATTGGACGTGGAAGGACGGGGACACTAATTATTCATCACATATTAGCATAAAACGACGAGCAGGTATTATTTGAGGTTGCCATGACGACCAATTGACGTCACGAGTTTTTTGTTGGGCAAGAGTTTTGGACGAGTAGGACTAGTACATTAATTATTCATCATTAAAATGACGAGCAGACTATTGTTTATTAAATCGTTACCATAAAACGACGAGCAGAGTATTGTTAGACAAGTTTGGGCAAGTCTTTTGTTTAGCAATCCAATCTATAGAGAGCGGGGATTTTAAATTTAATTCCACATTTGAAGCGCGTAGATATCGTTTTATGAATTATAATTTAGTGACTATTGTGTCGAAGACAATACAGTTAATGACTGACGAAGAAGAAACAATAAGACTTACGAAGTTCTACCTATAATTATTCAAATAAGAAGGAAAACGTTGGAGAGTAAAACATCTTTATTTATTAACTAATATAAAAATACAATACTCATTCTTCATCGCTACTTAAAAGAAAAGTTTCTTGCTTGTTACTTCTGGGTGACTGGTGATGTATAGACTTACAAGCATGGCAGCGTGCAAGCACGCTTTTGAGCGTTTTTCTATTGACTGCAAATGGATGTTCACAAATACTACAGAGTGTTGAACTAGGAAAATGTACTAGCTTTTCGTGCCAAAGGCACTTTGGGCATTTCACTATTCTGTTCACTTTGACATCCTGGTTTCCACAGCAAACACAGGGATCTTCTTCTGTCTCACTTTCCTCATTTTCATCTTCGTCCATCTCTCCCTGGTCTTGTTCAGAGTCATTATTCTCAGAATTTTGGTCCTCCTCCTCCTCCTCGCTACTTTATTCTTCACTATCAGATTCTTTATTATTATTATCCTCTTGCTTTTTCCATTAAATCACTTAAGGCTTTTTTGTTTCGAATCCATTTCTTATTAATTCCCAATTCTGCCAATCCTTCCAGGAACGAATTGTCAGGGCTCTAGATCCTTGGCATCTGACGCTGAAACAACAGAAAGATCTTGCAAAACATTCTGAAAAAGCGGCTCTTCTTCACTTTCTTCTTCACCATTGGACCCTTCACTGTCTCTTCGTCTTCTTGTTCCCGCCATTCCAATTTTCTTTTCATGGTGATTTATCCCCAACTGAGTCTTAAATCAAATGATTGTACGCGCCTACATCACGACTATCCATTTATAGCATTTAAAGTCCCGCTGTAAAAAATGGAGTCAGTAAATCCGAAATGAATCCACCCCCTTCTTGTACAAGAATTTGTTTCTTTTTCTTATAGGGTACATCAGGATCGTGAAGATCATAGATTGAGCTTTGGAAAGGTAGTAGATGATTCCGTTCTTGTTTTGTCGTAGGGATGTACTTGTACAAAATATTATGAATCACTTGAATAATTGCGTGAACTTGCTCGGGTGTAGCATTGCAAAGAAATAAGTTCTTTTCGTGTTCTGGAGAAGACACCAAGAGTTGAAGATAACCAACATTATTCTTCACAACACGAGACATGATGAAATACTAAACTAGAACTATATGTGAATGAAATTTTATAGCGTGTAGCCGGGTGGCTAGGCTATTGATAGTCGGATAGTTTGATAGCTAAGCTATTGATAGCCAAGAAGCTAAGCTATCAATAGCCTGATAGCTAAACTATCGATAGCCAAGAAGCTAAGCTATCTATTGCTTAATAGCTAAGCTATTGATAGTCTGATGCACGTGGTCTGAATGTGTATGAGAAGGACTGCAATCTCTAAGTTCACTCTGTAGTAACCTGGAGCTAGTGATGGATCACGTGTCGACGCCTCGTTCTCGTTCTTCGTTGTTGTATGTTGAGAGCGGAATAAAATCAATAAAAACCTCCAATTACTGAAGATTTATTATATTGGCGATGAGGGAAAAGCGAAGATCATCGACCAAACGCCAAGGTGGTATGGTACAGAATATCTTTCATCAAGGTTTCATTTCGCTACAAGGACAAAATAAATCTCAGCACAGTGGAATTAGGTAATTCAACACCCCTTAGTAGCTTCGCTGCGGAAATTCAGTCACCATCAGACCAATTATCTATCGAGCCCGCAAGGAGTTCACCGCTACCTGCTGAACCTTCTAACTTTCTTCCTCCACCCGCATTATCACCTATCACTGCCTCTCCTGTGTTACTCTCCACTGATCCACAAATGCCAGAGACTCCTACATCATCTCTCATGGCACCTTCTACTTTGATACAACCACCTTCGTCGCTATTGACCCCACCTGATTCACTCTCGTTACAACGGACACTTCTTGAAATTAACATGCTAATATATGACTGGCAAATACTGCACAAATGCATAGTATTATTCATAACGTGTTGACCTTTAGCCCCCACTACAGAATCTATTTACGAATTTTATTTGTTTGCTGATTTGAAGCAGTAGATTTGCGTTTTCCAGTTCGACGTCTTGCTGGTTCCTCGCTAGTGATCCCCTCTGATTCTAAACGCAACGCCATTCTTGAGGTTTTGCTACTCTGGATGAGTTTATCCAGTCTCTCTAAGTAATTTGTTTTCCCATAGAATTTAAACTTTACTGGAATCTCAAGTCCCAAGCCAGCTCCTCTGTTTACTCGCTTACCACAAATAACTGCAACTCCACTACGGTCTTCTCTTTGTAAAAAAGAAAAAACAATTTTTGGATAATTGTACTGGAACACAACATGTACATTGGAGCAATTGATGCCTTTCTCGCCATTTTCAAGGAAAAAGTAAGAAAATTTTATGGAAGATCTTGGCGAATTTATATTTAACTGGCTTTTTAAATTATCTAATCAATAACGATTTTGATGTACTACAAATTTTAATTATAAAAAAATATAAAGATAAAAATGGTAAAAACACGTTCATTTGCGTACTGGGTCCTTTTTAGCTAGTTGTTTGAGTCTTGATTTGTTTTAGTTTATAAATGCGTATTGTCTTGATTTTTAGCGTGTAAAACGAATAAAGATGATAGAAAACACGTTCATTTGCGTACTGGGTCTTTAGTTGTGTGAGGCTTGATTTGTTTTAGTTTATAGATGCGTATTGTCTTGATTTTTAGCGTGATAAAACAAATAAAAATGGTAGAAAACACGTTCATTTGCGTAATGAGTTATTAGCGGAGCACCATACCTAAGAAAAAATGGTAAACTATCGAGTTGATTTTTCATGGCTTGGCTGACGTCACTTACGTCCATACGGCGTTCGTCCTTTCGTCCGGGCGTGTACACAAGCATTCCGATTGGCTGGTTAGATTTTTTTTTTGGCGGGAATGTCGACGCGTTGCAATATCCGGGTACACATAAAGGTAAATCCGGCTATTAAACTTTTGTAAAAAACGTCTTACACACGTATAGTAGAAATACCGAAAGAAAACAACACAGGCTTATATTTATATTTACTCTAATTACGATGGAACCCCTTTCCGAAATCGATATGTCAAAAGAAAGTTCAGAGGAGAACGAAGCCAAAAAAGAAAGGCCAGAAGTAAAAGAGTTTTTTCGAAAGAGGGAAAAACTCTGGTGGCGTGAAAAAGGAAGGCAAAGACGAAGGACTCACCAAAGAAAAGCGGCAAGCAGAGAGATAGATAGAGAACGCAAATCCAAGCGGGACTTCGATTATAAACGAGGAGAACATGATCGTGAAAGAAAGATTATGAGGCAAAACTTGACGGATGAACAATAAGAAAATGAACGTGAAATACAAAGGAATTTGAGGCAAAACTTCACGGATGAACAAAGAGAAAATGAGCGTGAAACTGAGACAAAGGAATTTGAAGCAAAACTACTAGCTAAGGCGACTCTCAAATGCACAGAAAAAATCGCTTTAGGGCAAGTTATAGACCAAAGACAATTTAAAAACTTTCATGTATTCAAAGATGGATTAAGAAGTGTTCTCCAAGAATTCAGGTGTGTGGTTTAGCAAACAGTCGTTTATTATTTTTTGACAAGCATTTTTTCTGATCTCGACGAATCGACAAATCAAAGACTTTCGCTCAAAACTTTTAATATTTCTGTAGATAAGCTTAATTTATTTTAATGTTGGAGTAAATATAACATGAAGAGCGTATTACAACAAATATTCGTCCTTTATTTAGCTTTGTAAATCTTTAGCAATTCGGTTAACGTTGTAAAACGTTGTTTTTTACCAACTATCGTATGTTTTTCGTTCAAGAAAGATTCGCCTCCTATCGCGGGGTCCTATCTTCAAAACAACGAAGTCTTTCATTTAATAATTTTATTTCTACAGATAATTTATTTAAGTATTGAATGAAATATAAATTTACACCAAACATTCAACTGTTTATTAAGCTATTCGAGCAAGTCTGATTATAAAAATGAGCCTAAATTTGTGTTGTTGAGAGATGTTGTTGTAGAAAGACCTAGACTTTGACTTTAAAAAGCCTTCTAAAACTCATTAATATTTATTAGGATATAACTAGCTAAAACTAGTGTGAGCTTACCTTTTCATCATTAATATTTATTAGGGTTTTTGGCCAATTGCATGACCTTAGTAATACCACGTGACAGTACCTTTATACGGCGCTAAAGGTCTTTCAAGCTTAAAGTCGGGAGCGGCTTTAAATTTTTCAGGGGAGTGCGGGGCTGATTAGAAATTCATCACGTGCATATAGAGAACGGATGAATAAAAGATTAGTTCTATATCAGTGATATAGAACTAATCTTTTATTCATCCGTTCTTTGAAGTATTTCTCGGATACTTGGAATTAAATAAAATAAACTGATCTTGCTCATTTATTAAAGTTTATTTTTACTAAAAACATTCTAATCTTTTTCCAGAGGAGTGCGGAGCTGATTAGAAATTCATCACGTGCATATAGAGAACGGATGAATAAAAGATTAGTCCTATATCAGTGATATAGAACTAATCTTTTATTCATCCGTTCTTTATATGCACTTGATGAATTTCTAATCAGCTCCGCACTCCTCTGGAAAAAAATTAGAATGTTTTTAGTAAAAATAAACTTTAATAAATGAGCAAGATCAGTTTATTTTATTTAATTCCAAGTATCCGAGAAATACTTCATTTTCATTGGCAATACCCTTTGGCTTATTAAAGTTACTCATTAAAGTTAAAGGTGAAAGAACAATTATTAAACACCGGCGCCCTAGCTACACCTGGCCGTTTTGGCTCTGGTAAATACATAGCTGCTAGTAATTCATCAGAAATTTCGTATTCTAGATTTTCACTAAGATACTGATCTAATTCAAGCATTAAGTCGAAGTCGAACAAAGGCATTTCTATGCCCAAATCTTCAGAATTTGATTGGGCTGTAATTGAAGTAGCAGAAGCTTGCGATGGCAAATCGATTAAAGCTAACGTTTTATCTTTAATTTCATCTTGTTTGTCATCCACAATATACTTATTTAAATCCTCAAACAATCCTAAGTCACGAGATAAAGTATTAGTGCAGGAATTGCTCTGGAAACCTGAAGGCCCTAAGACCGAGCTAGCCTTAATGAACTGTTTCTCTGATGGTCTTTCGTAGCGTAACAGGGCATTTAGATCTATGCCCAGTTCTTTCTCTTATGAATTTTTTCCTCAACACCACTTTGGAATAGCTTAGACTTTTCCGATGTATATTTTGTAGAGAGCTACTAAACATCTGGGATGTGTTTCTGACCCTATATTATGGCAAACATGTTTGACTATTCGAGGATTATATTTTAGGTCTTTCAAACCCCCATGGAAAGTCTTACTTCGACTTTCATCAAAAACTATCGTATTATTCGATATTCTAAAATTACTTGTTAGCAAATTTCTATGGTCTTGGGCTCTCAACCCAAAAAGTTTACCGTTATAATAATATATGGTATGCAAAAGAGACTTAGCTGTTGAGCTGCCTAAAAGTCCCTTAGTCCACATTGTCTCCTCATCTTCTTCTGCAACTTGGCAAACAATTTTTTTTTTACCAATCCACGAAGATATTTGTTTAAATGTAACTTTGCTTTAGAGTGCTATTGTGGTACATTAGTACCCCTTTGAAGTCCTTTTCTACCACAAGGGAATACTCTCAATACTGGCATATTTGCAGTAACTCTGGTTCTCTTACGTAAACTTTAAAACAATAAAAATGAGTTTTAGAATAATCATTAAAACATGGAAAAATAACTTAAATATTTTAAAACAATATTAATGAGTTTTAGAAGTCGGTTATAGAATTCGTGCCCGTGTTTTATCGGCTATAAAGATCCTCGCCTCCGGCTGGGGTCTTTATTTGCCGATAAAACACGGTCACTCATTCTATAAACATTACGTAAAAAATATTCAAAAACATTTACAAACGCCAATTTACTAACAAAGAAATTCGTCATTTTGCATTTCCTTTTTGCATTGCCTTTATTTTCTATTTTGTCTCAGTTGTTCTTGTCAAGTTTAACTGAATGTAAAGCGTCTCGTTCTGTAAAAGACGTAATTATTAAAGTAAGCTTATATTTTGCTCACCCTTAACCAGTTTTCAAGTCTGTTTTTTGGTCTTGATTTGTCCTAAATCTCCAGATTTTCGATTTCAATGAAAGACATCCGAGGTAAATTTCACTAAACTTGATATTGTATTGGATTATCTGTAGATATCTTTCGTTTTTTTTTTAAGTAAAAGAGATTCAAAGCCTACAAAAGTTCGGGTTTTTTTGGAAAAATTTGTCGAAAACTCTTCCAAGAGCAAAACTAGCCCCTGGGGGTGGTGGTGAGTTGTGTACAAAATTCCTAAGAGGGAGAGTATGTACTCGCGGGGAAAAAAAGCAATGTAGTGCATTTCGATTCGATTTCACTGCATGGTTTATATTATGGGAGAAATTATCTTCATCTCGAATAAAAAATAATTGAAGATTTTTCCCCCTATCTTATTTTTACCTTTCAGTTTCATTCAAATTGTTCTACCTGTGACTTCCGTATCGGGAGCTCCGCTTTTAGGCAGTGCCTAAATATATATATTACTCTAGTAAACGCCCGTGCCCTTGTCATGCCTCACTAAATTCCTATGTGTTGTCTAATTAAGCGCTAACTATTTCATATCTCATCCTAACTATTTCACGGGCATATTATTTGCACTCTATTGTAGTCTCTACTTTACACTGTAATTGTTTCAAGCACACGGTTATTGTACTGTATTTCTGGCTGGCTACCTTATCATACCTAAAGAGAAATCAACCAAAAGAGCAAGGAATGAATTGTAGCTGGAACAGAAATTCCGAATTGTTGAAGAATATGAAAGTAGTAATGGTTCTTTGGGGATACGTAAGCTTGCTGAGAAATACACGTGCGGAAAGACGCAAATAAGCAATATCATCAAAAGCAAGGAATCAGTTAGAGAAGAATATAAGGGACTTCCTCAAGGAAAGAAACAAAACCACACTTCTCAGTTCTCCGATTTAAACGATACTGTCTGAGATTGGTATAAAAAGAAAAACGATCAATGAATTCCTGTTGATGGACCGATGATTCAGGAATTTGCCACTAAAGTCGCTGAAAGCTGGGATACAATGAATTCAAAGTCTCAAGCGGATGGTTGGCACGATTCAAAGAACGACACAATCTTTCACAGCACAAAATTTGCGGAGAATCTGCGGACGTTCCAGTAGATACAGTCGTCTCTTGGAAAGAAAACCAATAGTAATTGGCAAATATGCCAACCCAAGGTGCTTGAAAAATGTCAATAGAGAGGAGCTTTCATGTCAATATTACAGTCAAAGCAAAGCATGGATGACATCTGATATTCTTCATAAGATCCTAAGTCAATTGAACAGTGTGTCTTTAAAGCGAAGAAAAGGTTCATTTTGTTGTTCCTGGACTCTGCAGGTTGCCATCCATATGATTTAAAGGGACGCTACTCAAACAATAGTCTGCTCGTCATTTAATGGTAACGATTTAATAAACAATAGTCTGCTCGTCATTTTAATGTTGAATAATTAATGTACTCGTCCTACTCGTCCAAAACTCTTGACTAACAAAAAAAACATGACGTCAATTGGTCGTCATGACAACCATAAACAGTACCTGCTCGTCATTTTATGCTAATATGTGATGAATAATTAATGTCCCCGTCCTTCCCCGTCCCCTTCCCCGTCCAAAGTCCGGCCCGTGCCCGTGCCGCCTATACTACT
This sequence comes from Actinia equina, assembly GCA_011057435.1. Classification (NCBI taxonomy): domain Eukaryota; kingdom Metazoa; phylum Cnidaria; class Anthozoa; order Actiniaria; family Actiniidae; genus Actinia; species Actinia equina. The sequence continues at coordinate 73,224 of WHPX01001336.1, forward strand.
GCTGCAACATGTTTGAAGCATCCCTCTTGTCCAGCTTTACAGTTACACTTGGCAAATTCCACTTCACCAGATAACTGGTCTAGGTGACGGTAAACCAAATAACTTTGCTGCTTCATGGATGCCGAAACAATAGCTTTTACTCGAAAATGCCGTTGAGCTCCGGATAGAATGTTGGGCTTATTATATAGTTTTTTAACATAACCTTCTTTCCAAAGCTTGTATGCACATAGCTTGTTTCTGTACGCCAGTGAAGCTTTCATGTCATAGTCTTCGAATTATAGATCAGTTGATTGTCAACTTGCTTTTCCGAAAATGGAGGTATGTCTTTATGCTTTTACCCCAGGTACAGACTGTACTATCAGTGACTGTAAAGTATTCGTTGATCTCTCGAAGTGGTTCTCTTGAGTGATTTCCATCTACTTTGTCTATCAAATCAGGTTGAGGTTCCCGGAGGAGGCTCTTTCACCTGTTCCTGACCCGTGCTGGAGCTCTTAGGAGAGCTAGGATCAGCGTAAGAAGTGTTAAAAGAAGAAGGTAATTTGAAACATTTGTCCGCCATCTTGGTTTTTGATACCATCCTATCCACAATGCATTGGGCTCCTCGCGGAATGCAAATTTATAGAGGGAGTCGAGAATTAGTTTGGTTCCACCTCAAATACCATGTTTTGTGACGACAATGGTAGCCACAATCTGTTTGAAGTTTTTGGCATATTAAAAAAGCGCAAAATTTTAGACACCTTCAGACAGAAATGCTGTCAGTGAAAGAACAATGCTTCTATTACAATCGTTTGAAATTATACGATTTTTGAGCTACTCCAATCCGGAGAAATGAAATATCCGGGCTTCGGCGCTAGTTACGGCAACTTGCATATTTATCGTCTGCATGAAAACTAAGGTGAAAAATGTAAAATACTTTACATAACTATCATGTTTTCCTAAATAAAATGTTTTCCTAACATTGAAATATTTTGGCAAGTTCAAGGAATTGGATTGAAAATAAAATAATTTACGATACTTTTAACCGTATGATTCGTAATAATATGTATGCTTGTAATGTTTTGAAGGCTTAAGTTAATTTTTATTTATTTGAGTTAAACTGAAACTCAGTTTATTAAAACCAATTAACTCAATGACTTCTAAATGGTTTGGGTTTACATGGAATTAAAAGAATAAACCATTGAGTAGTGAAAGTTTATCTGTGCATCGTTTGGACACCGTTTATATCTGATGTCTGGTAATGAAAACGACGAAACCATTCGAGTGAAAAGAGAAACTGAGTAAAGACTCCGTGCTTATTTTTAGAAGTACGAGGATATTAATCGAAGACGTCCTTTTTAAAATTAATTCTAATACCATAATGTTAACTTGATTTCCATTATACAAATATAAACTTACTTCCATTTGCAGAAAGTACGCTGGCCAAAAGATAAAACAAGCACAGGCAATGAGTAAACGCAGAAAAAACCATCCTTGAAACGTTGGACTTAAATATGCAAGAAGTTAATGTGACCTTATAACCTTTCTGGTTTAACGAATCTGCGTCAGACTGCGTACACAGACAACTGGAGAGAAAATGATCACCAGCATATAAGTCAGGTACAGGAAGTGCTGTCTCTACTAGGTAGACAATGGTACAGTAATGCCTATGACATCACTTCAAATAGCGACCCAAACCGCAGCTAAAAAAGGAAAAAATCGTAAATCAGATATTCCCTTGTAATTTTCTCACCAAAGATGTAATACATAAATTTAGGCACTGCCTAAAAGCTGAGCTCCCATTTTTAGACATAGGGAGCCCAATTTAGATATAACTGAAAAAACTAAATTAAAAAAAAAAAGAAAGAAAATAACATTAAAAAATTACAAATAAATGTATACAGTATTTACTAGGGATAAAGGTCCCCAGTAATCATAGATTTCTTGTCACGGCTTAAAAACGCGTGCGCATGCGCGAAAATCCAAAAAGCAAAATGGCGGACGCTCTAGCAGTATTCGTGCTTCAAAAACCTGCGACTTTGAATAATTTTTACAGCTTACTGGCAACCAAAATATCTAATTGATCAGTCACAGTGTAATTCAAAAAGTACTTTAGAGGGTGGCAGTGATGTTTAGAATGAGGTCAACATGGTGGTTATCAAGATATACTAAATTACTTTTTGGTACAAAAGTCGACAATTGTGAAACAAATTGATGTAGGTCATGTTTACGTTTTAGTCAAATATAAGGTCAGATCAAAAGAGATAAGCTTAAAATTTTGAAATTTTACTCATTAATATCTGTTGTAAGTAACTGCAAATGGCCATTGAATTTGAAGTTCGGCCGTGCTAGATTTTCCCTTTCAAAGTAATAAAATATTCGAAGTTAGACATATCAACAGTACAATCAACTATTGCTTGCTCAACTCGGAATTTATTTCATTTGAATTCTTCAGATGTAGTTATTAGTACTTGGAAAATAAAGTTCTTCGTGATAAAAAGTATTCGTGCAGGAGGAGACACCTGTTTCGAAGAGCTGGTTTAGAGAACCGCTAAGACTAAGGATAAACGCTTTAGTCAATGGTGAAATGTTGTGATACGAAGGATAAATATCTTTTTTTACTTTGAAAATCTATTTTATGTATCTCTGATCCTCGACCTGCCCAAGTTCAAGTCTTTAGTAAATTTACTAAAAACTCGGCAAAGACATTGGAAGATTGTCTTTAAGTTTGTACTGAATAGGCTTCACATTTTTCTACAAAACATCAAAACTGACTTTTTTGCTCTGGTGGTTTTTTTTTTTTTAATCTAAAGTTTGTTTATTGAACTATGTTTGAGTGACATGCTAGATCTAAAATGTCAGAAAATTTTAATAGTGATATTTTTTCCTGGTTCTGCCAATCTTGTTAATTCAAAAACTAGGTTTGGGTTTACCAATTTTCATAATAAAACATTAAACAAGTTTTCAATATGAAACTATTTCAGCCCTTTTTGTATCATCTTGTCACAAGTTGGTGCTGGGTTATTCTACTATAGCTCTAACCTAGCTATTCTTCATCTTGAGAGTGTTAGACAGAAGGAATTGTTTCAATAAATGTATTTAGAAAAATCATAACCTGAAAGTGGTCATCATTAATTTTAATAAATACATACAATGGAATAAATAAACTATTTCTTTTCTTTATTTTCAAAATATTTTCACATCAAAGGTCTCACCCTCAGTATCACTCATAAGGAACATTTCAGTCCTAGGTTTAGAAATGGAAAACTGATTTAATACAAAAGGAATTAATGATGAACCAATTACCAGGAAGGTATACCCACTCAGTGATGTAATCATTTTATGGGTGGGATACAAGCATACTCCTAACAACCATCTTATCATCAACATCAACCATTTAGTATTTCAGTGTATCAAAACTGTTGAAAATTGAAAGAAGGGGTATATTATATCCAAGAAGCAATGTGAGGGGAAAATAACTGCTAGCAAAAAAAAAAAAAAAAAAAAAAAAAAACCATGACAAGCTCCAAAGTCTTTAAGAATGTTTCCAAGGCTTATTAATCAGTAAATATTTGCAATTGTGTATCATAAGGGTACTTATTTTATATTCTTTTACTCTATTAAAAAAATTGTATCCTGGTAGATGGAAAATCTATCTAATTTGGTTTTTAACTTTGGTAATATCATAATTCTCAATTCTCAGAATAGAGAAAATGTATTCTAATTAATTATGATCCATACTGACAAACAACACAGGCCATAAGGTGCAGGGGCGGATCCAGGATTTTTTTTGGTGGTGGTGGGGGGGGGGGGGGGGGGGGAGGTTGTAGCATTGGTTGAGGTACTTGTTTGAGGTAGCACAGGGTTCCCAAACGGAAGTAGGTCTTAATGATTATTTGCTGCAGACGAGCATGGTTGTTTCAGGTCCCACACACGGCGAATAGAAAAAAAAGCGAGCGAAATGTGTTCGGCACCCCTGTCTTAATAAAACTCGCGATGCTGTTTGTTTTTTCATGAAAAATAAATAAAATAAAATAAATAAATCAAGATGGCTCTCATAGGGGAGGGGGGGGGGGGGGTGCAACACCCAAAACCCATCCCTAGATCCGCCACTGAGGTGTACTAAATATAAAAGAACCTCCTTGTGTACCATATGGGTGGGTAAAAACAGGATAAAACTACTGATTAAAACTAACTAGAAGACGGCTATAAAAGTTTACTGAATGCAAATATAATGCTGACATCACTTACCTTTGCAACCAAAAACGTGATTGAATCAACTAACAAAAACAAGGAATATGATGTATACATTAAAAACTATTATACTGGGAGGGAATTAGCATTTTGGATAAATCCAATGTAAAGCAAGTGCAAGTTATGCCATATGGAAAGGGCTTCTTGTCAGTATTACAGTTGATGAAAAATTTCATTATATCTAAACTAAACACAGATGTGATAAAGCCAAAGATTATTGTAACTGTTGACAATAGATTAGCTAATGCACATATGATACAAGTTTGTATGATTGACATTTAATAAGTATTATTATACATTTTACTAAGTATCTCAATTCTGATTGGTCGAGAGCCCTCAGCCAATCCTTTATATCATGTGAACTCGACATGATAAATGTATTATCTGTAGGTTTTCCCACAGATAATACATTTATCATGTCGAGTTCATTCAAAGTCACGCTGTGGTAGCTTTGTTTTTATTTATTATGTGTATTTATTTCCATAATTATGCACAAAAATAATTATTTAAGGAATCCTTAACTTATTTTCATATATTTTATGAAGAGTTCTCGAAATAATTTTGAATTAAGAATTTGCATTTTTCACGCGACATCTTGGCGTTCATAATTCTTGTCTCTATAATTTAAAGTTCATGTAATTTTTTTTTTCAGTATAAAAATTGTATAATAAAGCAATTATTGAAATCGGTTATCGCATAATATCCTAAATTATCAAAACCTAGGCTGTGCTTGATAATTTAGGATATCATGCTCAACCTCATCCAATAATTGCTTATTGAATTTCACCTCGTGCACCCATGATTTGTGACTACGAGAGCAACGCCGCCGATGTTGGTATATAATTGTTAATTTTCCTTTAATTTGTATTGCTATCTTATAGAATAAGCACTTTGTAAACCTAATTAATTATGTTCTTAGTCGACCTGCAAATGAACGAAATAATCAGTGATAATGAAAAGGGACGTTTGTTGCCTGAGAAAGACAACGCGCGGAACATCGTGAATCTATAATTCTTGTTGTTTCACCATGCTTATCTAGAGGAGTACCTGATTATAACAGGTTTTTGATAAAACTCAGAACCTTGACAACTTTTGCTTAACTATAAATGCAGCACTAACATTAGGTGGATTACACTTTTAAAAGTAAATTTTTTTTTTGTTTTTAGTTGTTTTAATATGCATTACTCGAATGTTAAAAGTCAAAGGAAAAAACAGCCTAGCTAAACTGGCTGAAGATATGAGGAAGATCAAACTAAGTACTGTAGCGTCCGATGGCAGCTAGGCGCAGTAGATTCAGCGAGAAACAACACAGAGCAAGGGAGCACGGCAGACATAAATTTGTTGATTGGTCTTACTGTGGTACATAATTTTATTGATTGGTCCTCCTGTGGTATAACCGCGCATGCGGTTACTTATAAGTCGCGCGGGCTCATACGTAAACAATATGGCGGATGATATATATAAATGACGGGGAGTGAAACTATGATCATGTGACCGGGTCTCGGCCAATTAGCATCAGGGAATTACCAACGTACTTTGTAGCATGATCATCACGGAGTTTTTTGCCAGCTGTTTATCGTGAAAGCCTAGCATTAGCATAAATTAGTAATTGAAACAACCTGGAAGATAATTTAAAACATTTGCAACCGGAAACCAAAACGTCGTCACTTTGTTTTCTTAATTTTGTTGCTTTTTTATCTTTTAATGATGCTTTGTGCGGGTCAGTCAAACAAAGGCCTTTTCTTCAGTTAGTATTGGATTTAGTGTGTTTTATATCATATGAAATGCAGGCCTTCAAAACATTTTTGAAGGAAATTATAAAAGAGGGATGAAAGAAAGGAAATCATTTTACATTCATTTGTTGGCATTGCTACCGAAAAATTCAAACACGGAAAAATTATTGCCTTGACAGCAAATAAAGTTGCCGTTTAAAGGATTTCCTTGTGTTGGTTACTAATGATAGAATTTTAATCGTCCGTTGTCAGTCGTAAAAACCTGATTTTATTCTAGCGTAAAAGGCAACAGCAAGCCTTTGTCTTTTAGCGAATAAAGATTACTACAATTACAATTATAAAAGGAGATTTTAATACATGTACAAACGATATTCGTCTAGCAATTATTAATTGCCTTACTATAAAGCTATAAAGGCAAAGAACAGGATGTAAATACAAAAAAAAAAAAAAAAATCAAAGATGACGGCGTAGATGAAATACCCATTGACCGAGTCAACCTGGACGCATATATTAGCAATAATTTAGCTCATTAACTGGCCCTGGCAACCCAAGTGGCCCTGGCAACCTGACGTAGCATTGTCGAAAAGTTTGAAAAAGTTGCATTCCCCGTCAATATTATATGTATGGCGCCATCTTTGATATTTACTTGAGCCCACGCTATTTTTCGCGGATAACCGTATTCGTCAGCACACGTCATTACCACAGGAATACCAATCAACAAATTTATGTCTGCCGTGCTCCCTTGCACAGAGTCAGCAACATGTGATAACAGACGTCATCCTTACTCATTCACTCACGCTCCAAAGGGAGCCCAACTTACATGAGCATTCCGGCTCCACAGGGAGCCCAACTTACAAACACTACATCCCTCCCTTCCTTAGAACAGTAACTTAATCATAACAATATAAAGTCCATTTCGTTTGCAAAGTTCCCAAATGTTCCAGACCAAGTGACAATAGTCTAAATAAATGTCACGAACCTCAAAATAGGTTGTGTCCAATATCATCTGTAAGCTAAACATGTTACTTTAAAAACTTAAGAGTCATGACAAAGTCTTTAAACCTTGCCAGTAGCCGCTTCTCGCGTTGTGGTCGTGATGCTTGTGTTGGGTCAAAGCTTCCGCTACCCGCGACCTTTCTTGGTGTCTCTACCTTTGGGGGTTCCGGCTCAGTTGTTCCTGTAGGTTCTTCAAGGGTGTCGTTGCTTTGGTCCGCAAAGCCATCTGTCTCAGTCTCGTATTTTCTGAAGTGTGTGTTGTTCCTCACAAGCTGATTCCCTTGTGATGATTGCGCTGTTATTTTACTTCCATTCCTGTCAACAACTACATACGGTGCAGCTTTGAAAGGAGTGGCAAACTTGTCCATGTCTTCCTACTTTGCCAGGACTTGGTCGCCTACTGAGATTTCAGATGGTTTTGCTTTCCGTTGTGCATCAGCATATGCCTTGGCTTTCCATTTCTGCTCCGCATCCCTGTCACGCGTGTCTTGATCATAACGCCCATGGTAACTTATGTCAGGTAACTTGCCTCGGATCTTGCGGCCGAACAATAGTTCTGCCGGGCTCTTGCCGGTGGTAGAGTGTTCAATATCCTTGTACTTGAATAAATATTTTTGCAGTTCCTTCTTCCAGTTGGTACCTTCTGGTTGTGCTATTTTGACTCGCTTCAGTAGAGACCTGTTCTGCCTTTCTACTTCTCCATTTGCCTGCGCCCACTTGGGCGTGGTTCTAGTCTGCTGGATGCCATTTTGTTCACAGAATACCTTGAATTTTTGACTCTTGAACTGTGGGCCATTGTCTGTCTTAATTGTAGTGGGCAGGCCATGTCTAGCAAACATCCCTTCCATCGCGTCCACAACCTTCTCAGACACAGTAGACTGCAACACAGCATATTCATAATAGCGACTGTAGTAGTCAGCTACAACTGAGGGTTGTCCAAAATAGACGATCTGATACGGACGGTAAAAGTATTTTACCGACAGTACAGATGGTGAAAGTAATTTATATGCAAGAAATGCGCATATAATTAACAAATTTGGTTGTTACGTAACGTTTTAAAATGAATTACGTAGTACTTGAAGTTTAAGTACTTAAAAAAAAACGTAGCGGACTTGGTATAGGTCCCCTTAACCAAATGTAATACCGATGGTACCGATCGTACACTTGGAGAAATATAGAATTTGTTTTCCTGTGGTAAAGCAAAGCGCGTATATTTTGGTAAAGAAAATGGCGGATGCTACAAATATCGGAGTACTGCTGAAATATGAAAGTTTTTACTGATCTGGAGGCCAATCGCTGCGTATTTTGACCGTAATTGTTTCAAGTGGATAAAGACATAACCACCTATTTTGACTGATCGAGTTATGAAAAAGGAATTAATGATAGTTGGTTAAAAACAACCGAATTGTTAATGATTTACAAAGCTAAACAAAGGAAGAATATTTGTTGTAATATGCTCTTCATGGTATATTTCCTCCAACATTAAAATAAATTAACCTTATTTACAGAAATATTAAAAGTTTTGAGGGAAAGACTTTGATTTGTCGATTCGTCGAGAAAAAATGCTTGTCAAAAAATAATAATATACGATTGTTTGCTAAACAACACACAAAGCTCCTCTCTATTGACATTTTTCAAGCACCTTGGGTTGGCATACTTGCCAATTACTATTTGTTTTCTTTCCAAGAGACGACTGTATCTACTGGAACGTCCGCAGATTCTCCGCAAATTTTGTGCTGTGAAAGATTGTGTCATTCTTTGAATCGTTCCAACCATCCGCTTGAGACTTTGAATTCATTGTATCCCAGCTTTCAGCGACTTTAGTGGCAAATTCCTGAATCATCGGTCCATCAACAGGAATTCGTTGATCGTTTTTCTTTTTATACCAATCTCAGACAGTATCGTTTAAATCGGAGAACTGAGAAGTGTGGTTTTGTTTCTTTCCTTGAGGAAGTCCCTTAAATTCTTCTCTAACTGATTCCTTGCTTTTGATGATATTGCTTATTTGCGTCTTTCCGCACGTGTATTTCTCAGCAAGCTTACGTATCCCCAAAGAACCATTACTACTTTCATATTCTTCAACAATTCGGAATTTCTGTTCCAGCGACAATTCATTCCTTGCTCTTTTGGTTGATTTCTCTTTAGGTATGATAAGGTAGCCAGCCAGAAATACAGTACAATAACCGTGTGCTTGAAACAATTACAGTGTAAAGTAGAGACTACAATAGAGTGCAAATAATATGCCCGTGAAATAGTTAGGATGAGATATGAAATAGTTAGCGCTTAATTAGACAACACATAGGAATTTAGTGAGGCATGACAAGGGCACGGGAGTTTACTAGAGTAATATATATATTTAGGCACTGCCTAAAAGCGGAGCTCCCGATGCGGAAGTCACAGGTAGAACAATTTGAACGAAACTGAAAGGTAAAAATAAGATAGGGTAAAAAATCTTCAATTATTTTTTATTCGAGATGAAGATAATTTCTCCCATAATATAAACCATGCAGTGAAATCGAATCGAAATGCACTACATTGCTTTTTTTCCCCGCGAGTACATACTCTCCCTCTTAGGAATTTTGTACACAACTCACCACCACCCTCAGGGGCTAGTTTTGCTCTTGGAAGAGTTTTCGACAAATTTTTCCAAAAAACCCCGAAATTTTGTAGGCTTTGAATCTCTTTTACTTAAAAAAAACAAAAACGAAAGATATCTACAGATAATCCAATACAATATCAAGTTTAGTGAAATTTACCTCGGATGTCTTTCATTGAAATCGAAAATCTGGAGATTTAGGACAAATCAAGACCAAAAAACAGACTTGAAAACTGGTTAAGGGTGAGCAAAATATAAGCTTACTTTAATAATTACGTCTTTTACAGAACGAGACGCTTTACATTCAGTTAAACTTGACAAGAACAACTGAGACAAAATAGAAAATAAAGGCAATGCAAAAAGGAAATGCAAAATGACGAATTTCTTTGTTAGTAAATTGGCGTTTGTAAATGTTTTTGAATATTTTTTACGGCTTTTTAAAGTGAAAGTCTAGATCTTTCTACAACAACATCTCTCAACAACACAAATTTAAGCTCATTTTTATAATCAGACTTGCTCGAATAGCTTAATAAACAGTTGAATGTTTGGTGTAAATTTATATTTCATTCAATACTTAAATAAATTATCTGTAGAAATAAAATTATTAAATGAAAGACTTCGTTGTTTTGAAGATAGGACCCCGCGATAGGAGGCGAATCTTTCTTGAACGAAAAACATACGATAGTTGGTTAAAAACAACGTTTTACAACGTTAACCGAATTGCTAAAGATTTACAAAGCTAAATAAAGGACGAATATTTGTTGTAATACGCTCTTCATGTTATATTTACTCCAACATTAAGATAAATTAAGCTACAGAAATATTAAAAGTTTTGAGGGAAAGTCTTTGATTTGTCGATTCGTCGAGATCAGAAAAAATGCTTGTCAAAAAATAATAAACGATTGTTTGCTAAACCACACACCCGAATTCTTGGAGAACACTTCTTAATCCATCTTTGAATACATGAAAGTTTTTAAATTGTCTTTGGTCTATAACTTGCCCTAAAGCGATTTTTTCTGTGCATTTGAGAGTCGCCTTAGCTAGTAGTTTTGCTTCAAATTCCTTTGTCTCAGTTTCACGCTCATTTTCTCTTTGTTCATCCGTGAAGTTTTGCCTCAAATTCCTTTGTATTTCACGTTCATTTTCTCTTTGTTCATCCGTCAAGTTTTGCCTCATAATCTTTCTTTCACGATCATGTTCTCCTTGTTTATAATCGAAGTCCCGCTTGGATTTGCGTTCTCTATCTCTCTCTCTGCTTGCCGCTTTTCTTTGGTGAGTCCTTCGTCTTTGCCTTCCTTTTTCACGCCACCAGAGTTTTTCCTCTTTCGAAAAAACTCTTTTACTTCTGGCCTTTCTTTTTTGGCTTCATTCTCCTCTGAGCTTTCTTTCGACATATCGATTTCGGAAAGGGGTTCCATCGTAATTAGAGTAAATATAAATATAAGCCTGTGTTGTTATCTTTCGGTATTTCTATACGTGTGTAAAACGTTTTTTTACAAAAGTTTAATAGCCGGATTTACCTTTATGTGTACCCGGATATTGCGACGCGTCGACATTCCCGCCAAAAAAAAATTTAACCAGCCAATCGAATTGCTTGTGTACACGCCCGGACGGACGGACGGATGCCGTACGGACGGAAGTGACGTCGGCCAATCCATGAAAAATGAACTCGATAGTTTACCATTTTTTCTTAGGTACGCTGCTCCGCTCCTTCGGCCCGCGCGGGAGCTCCGCTAATAACTGCATGCATCAACAAATCAGTTATTATAAAATATGCTTATGACACAACTATTGTATCACCTGTAAGGCATCACAATTGCAATATTTTTGACAGCTCTCACGTTTACGTTAAAGAGTATCTTAACTGGACAAGTTTAATACATCGCATTGTAAAGAGGTTATCTTTAGAAAGAAGGGTGATAATGATGATTACAACAACTGTATTGAACAGATACCACAATATAAGGAGCTTAAGTTGCTTGGAATACCATTACAGTCAAATAACAGATATAACATGTATGTTTAAGAAATAATATGTGATATTAATACATAAGGGCCTGTTGGTAATAACGAGTCTTAGAAAAGAATTAATTAAAAGAAATAATTTAGTCTTAGTAAAAAATTCTTATTTGCTTAAGCACATAACAGATGCTCATAGTTTTTCAATCGCATCTTATTGTGGATTTATATTATTTCAGTTGTTAATTGTTTTATCATTACAAGTTTTCTTGTATTAATATAACATAAAAAACTACCCTCAAACTTGGCAAATGTGCTAAATTTGAGGTGCTTTTTCCACCATTTTAATAGACTTTTGCTAAATCGATCATATCAAAATTTGCAAAAAATGTAGATGGGTCTTTATGTAACTCCCTATCCATTTACCTTCTGTAATATCCAGATGGGCCTTACTAATCAATGAAATTGATAAATATAATTAAAAATAATTAAATAAATTAAATAAATGGGATCTAGCAGTGGTATTTCTGCAGAGTAGCTAATCATCCACTGTAATTCCAATTGGAATTTAGGAGTTGATTTTTGGGGAGGGAGGAAAGCCGGAGGACCCGTAAAACCCTAGAGCACAGGAAAGAACCAACAAACAACTCAACTCACATACAACACCGACTCGAACCCAGGTCGCATTGGTGAGAGGCGAGCGCTCTCACCACTACGCCACCCATGCTTCTCACAAGACTATCAAGATTTGTATGTCTGGGGCTTCAACAAGTTAACTACATTAGAAACATAAAGGTGCTGAAGTAAACAACTTGTGATAATAGAATTAAAGGTTTAAAAGAAAACACTTACTACATTCAGAGTGTATTTTTGAGGCGAATGCTATAACTCACTCTTGATGTTGGTCACTTTGAATATGCATCAGAAATATGGGAACCATGCTTTATTGGTGATATCAATCAAGAGTAGAAAGGATACAACGACATGTTACAAAAATATATCCTCAAAATGCCATTCTCATTCACAAAGTCTTATAGTTCAATCTTTACTATCAATACTTACTGGCATGAGCTTTATTATAATTGATTATGCAGGGTCTGGTACACTAAAATTCCCACCTAATATTACCTGTTATTTGTTCATGATTTCTCTTTCTGAGACTGCGTGTTTTCTTTAAAAGGTCCTTGAGTGTATGTTTGGGTGTACTGATCAAGTCAGATGATCTGCTCAATGGGAGTGACATGGTCAATACACCCAAACTTGCAAGTTCTATTCTGTAATCTATCAATCTGTTCTTTAATTATCATCAGGAGGGCATGGGCGGTTTTTAGATAGGGGTACGTTTTTCAAAACAGACTGGAAATGATTGGGGTGGAGGGGGGATGGTCATTTTTAATTTTTGGCATATAGTTTGGGAGTACAATTCTATGTCCATATTTCCCTAAGTTTTTTCCCTAAAAAGGGAATATATGATATCCTACTGATATTCATAAATGATAAGGATATAGTTTAAAATTTAATAATTGAAAGTAATAAAGTGACTATATACCCTTTGCAAAGATGTTGCTATTAAGGAATGCAAAGAAAAATTGTTAATGTTAAAAATTTATATATATTATATATGGATTTCATTAATCATAGTTAAATTTTACTTTATTGAATTACGTAGATGAAATCGAAGTACAAGAGATCGATGGATAGATCCGTCTTGGCGACTTGAAAACGGCGCATCACACAAGAGTCGATTGTTTTCCAATGATTATTTACTTTTCAAACTTACGTAGATGAAATCGAAGTACACGAGATCACTCAGGATGCTGATGAATTAGTAGGGAATTCGACCAAAGTTATTATGACATAATATTGGCAAAGAACTAGTACCATCTATACCATCGGTAAACCAAAGTGGGATGTGTTCAGTGATTGCATCTGATAAATATTCATGTTTACCAAAGGGTGACCAATTCTATCATTATGAAGACGCGCGATCTACTAAAGGGTGACCAATCCTACTTATCTACAAGTGTGTTAGAATTTAATGAGTTTGATAATTAATTCGTGAATTTTGCATATAAATTACTTTCACCTTCTGTACCAGATATCAGATCGTCTATTTTGGACATGTATGCTACAACTAGAATTGAGAGTCCTGATGGGAATGGACCTAAGAGATCTGCCGCCAGGTCTCTTCACGGTCCCTCTGGTAGGCTTGTCACCTTCAATGGTTCAGGTGGATCCGAAGAGGCCACCAATTGGCACCCGTGGAAGAAGCGACAGTGTTTCTCTGCTGCCTTATCAATTCCTGGCCACCACACTTTACTTCTTAGATTTTTGTTTGGTACCCACTATTCCTAGGTGGCCCTCATGAGCATGAACAGGTTTCACGTAAGATGAGGTGGCCATATGCTTTACACTTCTCGTTGTTTGCTGTCGCAATTGCTTGTCTAACAGCTGTCAGTTCTTCATCCTCCGCAGACAAAGCTCTTCTATTTTCTGGGTGTCCTTGGCGTTATGGGTGGCGTTGACGGCTATGAATCCTACGTAGTCATCTTCATCTTGCCTTTATTGTTGTTCCGGCTTTTCCAGGTGTGAAAGGGGGTCTGCAGTGTTATTTGGCCCCGGGATGTGGATCACTCTGAAGTCATATGGCTGTAGTCGCAATGTCCACCTTTTTATTCTAGCGCACGGCCTTGAACGAGGGCTGTATATTGCCTCCAAGGGCTTATGGTCGGTTACGAGGTCAAACCGCATGCCATAAAGGGTGAAATTTCTCGCAGGCCTGACAAGGCCAAGGGCCTCTCGCTCAGTTGGGCTAATACCCTTTTCAGATAGCAGCATGCCCATAAGCACTATTCGATCCATGTTATAGGCACGTCAAGCCACTTTGGTCCAACCTAGGTAGCACAGCATTTAAACGTTGGTCATGCTCGCCCTGGTTTTGAGCATGTACGACAATGTCGTCTGAGATATTACTAGCCCCCTCTACCCCGGCTATTACAGTTGATATTTCATGTTGGTATTGTTCTCTTGCGGAACACACTCCGAACATGAGGTGCTAATGGGGATGGGGTGTCTTTCTCGAACAATAGCTTGATTGGCACACCTCATGTCCACACACAGTCTTATCTCTCCCTTGCTTTTTGGTACAATAACCACTGGGTTTACCCATGGGGTGGGGCCATCCACCGATTCGATAATGTCCATATCTACCAGCTCTTTGATTTTCTCTTCTACCTTTCTCCTTAAATTGAAGGGCGTTCGTCTTAGGGGTTGTGCAACTGGCTTAAGATTATCATCGATGTGTAGTGTGACTTGTCTTGTTATTAACTTCCCCAACCTCTTGAAAACATCAGGGTAACGTGCTTGTATGGACTGCGCGTAGCTGGAGACTGTGGAAATGTGTGTTCCAATTTTAAGTACATCCAAGGCTGTGGCGGTTCCATATCCTAGCAGGGAAGCACCCTCCCCTTTGACGACTAAGAACTCTGTCTGGGATGTCTGCCTCCCGGCCTTCACTACACATGTGAAACTACCCTTCACTGTCAGGGGTCCTCTTGATCCATAGGCATACATCTGTTTCCCATTGGGGACCAAGCTTTTTTGTAGTCAATGTTCTTACGCTTCAGGTCGTCCCAGGTGTTTTCACTAATGATGTTGCTACTTGCTCCAAAGTCTACTAGAACTCTCAAGCTAACACCCCCAATGAGGATGTTCATCATGTTGGACATATCCCCATCACTTACATTAAATGCATACTCACGGTCTGCTGGTTTCAATTCCTGTACGTAATTCATGTTTTCTGGTGGTTCCTCTTCGACTTGGTATGCCCTACCCCTTGTCTTGCATACTGCAGCAAAATGATCCTTGCCTTGGCATTTGTTGCATGTTTTACCACGAGCTGGGCAGTTAGAGTCACGTCCATAATACCCACTACGTCCACATTTATAACACTTCGCGGTTCCATGTCCTCGTTGGTCTCCGGCTTGCCTTCCCCGGCCTTGCCTTTGAGTTTCCACAGATTCGTTCCTTTTGCCAACTATTCTGTTAACTCTTGACAGTTGACCTTCTTCTGCACTCGACAGAGCAGTCATTTGAGATTCAACCTTCTCGCATTGTTCTGCGATTGCCAGGGTTCGTTTCCGGGTCAGCCCTTGTCCTTCTTCGAGTAGTTTCCGTCTAATATAACTTGAGTTGCCCTTACACAGGATTTCATCCCTAATTTAGTTCTCCATGTCAGTACCGTAAACGCAATCTTGGGCAGCTTTTCGTGGCCACGTAGTAAATTGTTGAATGATTTCTTGTGGATTTTGTTTCATTTGGCGAAATGAGTGTCGAGCATAGGCTGGGTTGACTTGAGGGACGAAGTAGTTGTTGAGGGCTTCGACAGCCTTAGCATATTCTTTAGCTCCACCAGTGTCTGGTAGTGTTAGAAAAACATCTTGGACATGAGGACCGGCCATATGGAGTGGGAGAGCTCTTCGGCGTTGTTTGTTGTCATCCTTGTCCTCTTGAATGATGAGTCCTTTCCCGTCTGCGAATAACTCAAATGACATCAGCCATTGTTTCCATCTTTTACCAAGAGTGTTGGGGTTGTTGTAGCAGTCGAATTTTCCGATTGATGTTTTTCCACCTTCGGCCATCGTTGTGTAAAAAAAATAGTTTTAGGTCATTAAGCTTTGTATATTCTTCATCCTCGTCGCCAATGTAGCGTCCGATGGCAGCTAGTCGCAATAGATTCAGCGAGAAACAACACAGAGTCAGCAACATGTGATAACAGCCGCCATCTTTACTCAGTCACTCCCGCCCCAAAGGGAGCCCAACTTACATGAGCATTCCGTCTCCACAGCGAGCCCAACTTACAAACACTACTAGTACTTTTATATAAGAGAGATTCTCCCATATATACTTAACATATATATTACGAACTTCTTCATTGATATTATATAGGAACATCAGAATTAAATGAAAACAGCAAGATTGCCATGCAAGCACAAGGAAGTAGTATTTGATTCATTGCCAATAATGAGAATAATAAAAACCCTTTTCCTGAAGAAAAATTATTTTTCTGACGAAAAAAATGCTGTTTATCAATGGAAACTTCATGTCTGCTTTCAAACTAGTTTAATGATGAGTATTCCCACTTTTCTCTTTTTGCTTGTCAAGAAACACCTAAAAGGAAGAATTATCTAGGAATCTAACACACGATATCGAAATTACGGCAACCCAGTTGATCAGATTTAACATAATAATCGGAGTAAAGCATGTTCACCTATAGTTGTGATTTCATATTTTCAAATTTAACGCGCTCACGACTATATTTACATTATTATCTTGACAATCAAGCAGCATTTTATAAGTCAGAACCAAGGAAAAGACGGCGCAATAATTGCATTTCTTCGCTGTCGTTTTATTCAAATACACATACTTCGATGACTTGTTTTTGTCCGAATAAGACTGAAAACAATACAGTTAACCATTCACATAAAATCAAGATACTCATCTGACTTGTTTTCTTGATAATCAAGGCATTTAATTCAGTTATGTTAGGGGAAAAACTTCGATTTTCGGTAAGAAATAGCGCTAGACGAGAATCCTTTCTTGTCCGCTATTTTGTACTGACCGCTTGCGCTAAATTCAGCGAAAAAAACAACACTGCGCATCCTCAGTTAATATTTTGAATTAACCAATCACGCGTTTTTAAGCCGTGTCAGATTTCTTTGTAATTTCTAAGATATTTTGGAGGTTGCAACAAAAAAGGTATCAAAACCAAAATTTTAATCCTATAATTTGCAGAAGCCGAAAAAAAAAAGAAACAAAAGAAAAAAAATACAACAACAACAACAACAACAAAGACAAAAAAGGATGAGAGGTCTATCCAAAAACAATAGAGAAAAGTGGACCTTCAGCTTTTACGGTTAGGTGCCCCTCCCCTCCCCCCTGGATACGGGCATGCAGAGCAAAGTTATCACTTCTGTTTCTAGAAAAGCTCTTGAAGTGGTCTGAATGTGTTCTTGATTTCCTAGCAACATCATCAGGTTCTTGCTTTGAATTTTAACTCATAGTATTTTAACTGTATAATACAAAAGTATTGCAAAAACTAAGAAGTTTTTAATTAATGTCATATTACAATAAATCAAAACCAAAAACAATACGATCACAAACAGCCTTTCGCAAAAATTAACAAATTATTAACTTTAATTAAAAAAAAGTGAAAAATATTGAGATCGCACACTTCTGTATAAAAATCTGAGGCTCATTCTAATATGCCACTCTACTTATATGCCAAACCTAATGACATCATAGAAGACCTTCTTAATATCCATGCATATAGTTGTTTTCAAAATGTCAGGCACTTGACAAGAGTAGAGCAGAACATAGAATGGTCCTGAATCTCCCTGTTTCTGATTTTTTTTTTAATGTAGAACTATTGCACTGATTCCCGAGAGGAATTGTTCTGAGGTACAAAACAATGGATTTTTTTTTCTTGGATAAGAAAAGACGGCCTATTGTTTTGTTCCCCAGAGCAATTCCGTTAGGAAATCAATGCAAAGGGTCCTATGAAGGCTTTACTAACAAGAGCCATTTTGTATGACCAATACGCGGACTGCTGTGATACATATAACAAGGATACATATAACGAAAATATGCATGATTTCGGCTCCAGCATTTGAAATTACAAAAGTTTGGCCAATTTATAAATGACTATGCAAACAATAAATACAACTTTGATGGGCAAAAAATATAACTTCCCGAATTTTTCCTGGGTTTCCTGTGTCACAGCATCTATAGCTAATAAGTTCTGACGTATTTCCGGTTCCAATTGTTCACAAAAAACGGTAAAATAATGAAAAAGATGTTCTCAATAATTTAACACCCAAATGCCAAAATATGAACTTTGGACAACATATCCTGTCATGAAGAATTACTAATAATTTTTTAAATAAAACTGCTTTTCTTTAATTTTCGTACCGGAAGTCGTTTTTCCGTACGAGTGACGACACAGTTAAAATATGACGTAATCACTTGTAACTTCTTGACAGGTTTGTACTTTGTATTGTGGTTTTGACGACTCCAGTTGACAACTTTTGCTGAAGGTTTTAGCTTTTAAAAAAGATAAGTATACAGTGGAAAAAAAGATAGGGTATGGTTTTTCTGCCTTGTTGTCTTACAGAGGGTAAACATTTTACCGGAAATTGTCTTAAACAGGATTATAATTTTGACACAATATCGTAAGTTTCATGTTCTAGTGTGTCTTGGATAGAGTACCATTTCATTAAAAACGTACTTTGGCAAGAAAGCGCCTCGGTATTCGTACAAAACAAATTTTATCAGCTCCTTGGCGGCTTTGTTACTGAGCTCCTATAACACTGGGTGAGATGCATTCCTCATATAGCGTATACAATTTTCTTGTATGTCTTGAATAAGGTACGGATATTTCACTCTGAAGTGACATTAAATAGAATCAGGGTCTTATACCTCTGGCGGCACATCCCTATCCAAAAAAGGGTCGAGTAGCCCCCCTCCCCCCCCTCCCATTATATCAAATGATTAAAAATTACGTGTAAGATCATGGATCAATTTGGTTTGTTTCCATAGGTACCCGAGCCGCCGCAAATGAATGCTGATTGGGAGGACAGTGACACTTATACTGACAATCAAACTTCTCCTGATACTCGTAAGGGCACACACACATACGTACATACGTACATACGTACATACGTACATACGTACATACGTACATACGTACATACGTACATACGTACATACGTACATACGTACATACGTACATACGTACATACGTACATACGTACATACGTACATACGTACATACGTACATACGTACATACGTACATACGTACATACGTACATACGTACATACGTACATACGTACATACGTACATACGTACATACTATACGTACATACGTACATACGTACATACGTACATACGTACATACGTACATACGTACATACGTACATACGTACATACCTTTTTTAACACGGAATAAATCATCAGTCAATATCAAAAAGAAAAAAAGAAACCTGGTTCAATTTACTTTTAAAACTAGCTAATGAACCAGATTTTTTTATAATATAGTAAAGTAAATCCGCGTGATCTGATTAGTTGAAAAGCATGAACCATTTGCCCATGGGTAGCACGCTCACGTCAGCTTTTTTATCTTCGGCGAAAAAAAAAAACTTTTTGTACTTTTTTGGCTGACAATTTATCTGGAAAAGATAACTGAAAATTATTGAAAAAACTAGCGAAAATACTCATCAGTCTCCGACATTTAGTATAGAGTTGTCATTTGATCAGCCTATTAATAAAACGTCAAGATTTGCATCATTTTCAAACAGTGAATTGGACAAGATTGTGTCAGAGCGTCACTCCAAAAAGACAAAGCAAACCACAAATCAGTCGGTGTCTACATTCAAAGGTTTGTAGCAATGATTAAACAAATACAAAAATATTGTTATCGTGTATTTATTCAACAAATGTATTTCCAAAGTAATTAACTATAAATATCCAATTCTTTATAAGTAATGGATCAATTAATTGCAGTTTTGTAACTATAGTGATATCGATTGACGCTCATCTTCTTGCGAGTGTCGCAGTGGCAACTTAGATACTTTCATCTAATAACAATTTCATTATCTTTCGTTTAAATCAGCATGGTGTACAGAAAAGAAGATCCAAAACGCCTCTTGAAGCGATGGCTCTCGGTCAACTAGATCAAAACCTGAGACGATTCTACCCAGAGGCCAGAACAGTTTCAGGTTCAACGTACAGTAAATCAACCTTACTTGATTTTCGCCACTCCATCGAGAGATACTTGAATGCTCCTCCTTTTAGTAGGAATATCCGCATTGCCCATGATCCAAGATTTGCAAGATCAAATCAGATGTTGGACGCACAGTTAGTACATCTTAAGCGTGATAATAAAGAAAGTGTGCAACACAAGCCCGCCATTGAAGTTGAAGACCTACGAAAGCTCAAAGCCAGTGGTGTATTTTCCTTTGCATCACCGTTCTCCCTTTTGAGGTGTGTCTGGTTTAACGTAGTGCTGTACTTTTGTAGAAGAGGTAACGAGGGTCAGAGGCGCCTCACAACAACAAGTTTCAAGTTTGAAATCGATTCAAGTGGCAGGAATTTTGCTGCAATGTCCCACGACGAAGCATCGAAAAACCACCCTGGCGGACTGAATAACAGAACAAGTCAAGAGAAAGAGGCCAGAATGTACGAAACTGGGGATGGAAATGATGGCTATAAAGCATTGAAGCTCTACTTGACAAAGATAAACTCAAAGTCAACTGCATTTTTTCAGTATCCAAAGAAACAGTTTAATAACAACGATGAGATATGGTACGAAGCAAGACCAATTGGTGTTAACAGCCTCAACAATATAATGAAATCCATCAGTAAAGACGCCAAATTATCTAAAGTATACACCAACCACTCGGTTCGAGTTACAGCAACAACCTTATGGTCCGATGCTGGAGTACGTAATCGGCACATCATGGCAATTTCTGGCCATAGAAATGAGCAATCACTTGTTCATTTCAACTCAAGACCATCTACTTCGCAGATCCACAACTGCAGTCAAGTCCTTTCTGGAAGTGAAAGCCGACAAAGCATACTAGTATCCAGAGAAAATCCAGTTCAGTCGGTTAGTTTTGACCATGTACAAGACGCTTTCCATTTCTAAGTCACTGTACGATAACAAACTTGAACATCGTCAACAACAACAAAGACTGTGTTTTTCATTTATTTTCTTGGCATTGCTAGTCAACTAAGTTAGTGAGCATTTGAAATGTAGTTCTTGCAGCAATTTTCAAAACGACTGTTTTTTCTGTTTTTGGCGCCTTTGTGCTTTTCATTCACGCGTAAGGAGAATTTAGGCATGATCAACAAATAAAGTCAATATGTTGTATTTATTTTTTGTTTGTTTACTTGACTATACAATAAAAGCAATGGATCATAAGTAACGCTACTTATGATCCATTGCTTAATTATTTCCTGGGTTAAGTCATTCCATAATTTAGCACCACTGTAACTGAATGCACGTTTTAAAAAATCAGTACGTGGTTTGGGAATGTAAAGTTTGTTTACTTGGTCACGCATTTGTTATCTAGAGAGATTCAAATATGGCGTCCATGTTGTTTTCTCATCAGACCGCCGAGCAGACCGCAGAACTCCGAGCAGCGCAGGCTTACACATTTTCGTCAACGTCGATTTAACAAATAGACATCCGTTTTTTATAGCGGAGCTCCCGCGCGGGCCGAAGGAGCACCATACCTAAGAAAAAATGGTAAACTATCGAGTTGATTTTTCATGGATTGGCTGACGTCACTTCCGTCCGTCCGTCCGTCCGTCCGTCCGTCCGTCCGTCCGTCCGGGCGTGTACATTAGCATTCCGATTGGCTGGTTAATTTTGTTTTGGCGGGAATGTCGACGCGTTGCAACATCCGGGTACACATAAAGGTGAATCCGGCTATTAAACTTTTGTAAAAAACGTTTTACAATACCGAAAGATAACAACACAATTTTTTATTCAAGCTTATATTTATATTTACTCTATTTACGATGGAACCCCTTTCCGAAATCGATATATGTCGAAAGAAAGCTCAGAGGAGAATGAGGCCAAAAAAGAAAGGCCAGAAGTAAAAGAGTTTTTGGAAAGAGGAAAAACTCTGGTGGCGTGAAAAAGTAAGGCAAAGACGAAGGAATCTCACCAAAGAAAAGCGGCAAGCAGAGAGAGAGAGATAGAGAACGCAAATCCAGGCGGGACTTCGATTATAAACAAGGAAAACATGACCTTGACTTGACGGATGAACAAAGAGAAAATAAACGTGAAATACAAAGGAATTTGAGTCAAAACTTCACGAATGAACAAAGAGAAAATGAGCGTGAAAGACAAAGGAATTTAAAGCAAAACTACTAGCTAAGGCGACTCTCAAATGCACAGAAAAAAATCGCTTAAGGGCAAGATATGGACCAAAGACAAGTAAAAAAACTTTCATGTTTTCAAAGATGGATTAAGAAGTGTTCTCCAAGAATTCAGGTGTGTGTTGTTTAGCAAACAATCGTTTATTATTTTTTGACAAGCATTTAATTTTTTCTCGACGAATCGACAAATTAAAGACTTTCCCTCAAAACTTTTAATATTTCTGTGGATAAGCTTAATTTATTTTAATGTTGGAGTAAATATAACATGAAGAGCATATTACAACAAATATTCGTCCTTTATTTAGCTTTGTAAATCTTTAGCAATTCGGTTAACGTTGTAAAACGTTGTTTTTAACCAACTATCGTATGTTTTTCGTTCAAGAAAGATTCGCCTCCTATCGCGGGGTCCTATCTTCAAAACAACGAAGAATTTCATTTAATGATTTTATTTCTACAGATAATTTTTTAAGTATTGAATGAAATATAAGTTTACACCAAATATTCAACTGTTTATTAAGCTATTCGAGCAAGTCTGATTATAAAAATGAGCTTAAATTTGTGTTGTTGAGAGATGTTGTTGTAGAAAGACCTAGACTTTCACTTTAAAAAGCCGTAAAATATATTCAAAAACATTTACAAACGCCAATTTACTGACAAAGAAATTCGTCATTTTGCATTGCCTTTATTTTTTATTTTGTCTCAGTTGTTCTTGTCAAGTTTAACTGAATGTAAAACGTCTCGTTCTGTAAAATACGTAATTATTAAAGTAAGCTTATATTTTGCTCACCCTTAACCAATTTTCAAGTCTGTTTTTTGGTCTTGATTTCAATTTCAATGAAAGACATCCGAGGTAAATTTCACTAAACTTGATATTGCATTGGATTATCTGTAGTTATCTTTCGTTTTTTTTAAGTAAAAGAGATTCAAAGCCTAAAAATGTCGGGTTTTTTGGAAAAGTTTGTCGAAAAATCTTCCAAGAGCAAAACTAGCCCCTGGGGGTGGTGGTGAGTTGTGTACAAAATTCCTAAGTAGGAGAGTATATACTCGCGGGGAAAAAAAAGCAATGTAGTGCATTTCGATTCGATTTCACTGCATGGATTTTATTATGGGAGAAATTATCTTCATCTCGAATAAAAAATAATTGAAGAGTTTTTCCCCGATCTTATTTTTAACTTTCAGTTTCATTCAAATTGTTCTCCCTGTGACTTCCGTATCGGGAGCTCCGCTGTTAGGCAGTGCCTAAATATATATATTACAGACAGACAGACAGACAGACAGACAGACAGACAGACAGACAGACAGACAGACAGACAGACAGACAGACAGACAGACAAGACAGACAGACAGACAGACAGACAGACAGACAGACAGACAGACAGACAGACAGACAGACAGACAGACAGACAGACAGACAGACAGACAGACAGACAGACAGACAGACAGACAGACAGACAGACAGACAGACAGACAGACAGACAGACAGACAGACAGACAGACAGACAGACAGACAGACAGACAGACAGACAGACAGACAGACAGACAGACAGACAGACATTTTCGACAACGTCGATTTAACAAATAGACATCCGTTTTTCATGTGTCTGTCCTTTTATTGACAATAAATTGCGTCATCACATGGTCAAAGTAGTGTGGATTCACAAGGCATAGCCGAGTCGATCCGCATACTACTTTGACAATGTGATGACGCAATTTATCGTCAGTAAGAGGACAGACACATAAAAACTGACGTCTATTTGTTTTTTACAATTACAAAAACGATATAAACTTCTTATTTTTAGCGATCAAAACAATTAACAATTAACTTATTTGTCTGTCCTCTTATTGATGATAAAAAATATCCAATCAGCGCGCGAGAAATTTGTAAGTTATTGTAAAAAGATAGATAGACTTATAGAAAACCGAAACCCAGGGACCGAAACCTAGACTCGGGCTTATCACGGGTAGCCCGAGTAATTAAAATAATATTTTGCGGTCAGCAGGTTTTGAGAACTGAACAGGTTGACAAACTTTCAGTATATTTGAGATTTAATGTATTACGTCATAAAAGTGCAATTAGTTTTGGATGCGATTTATCTTTAAATGTATATAAATTCATCGTTTAAACTGATCTAATATATTTTAAATACATATTTTAACAAATTTTATTTTCACAGGATTATTTGTTCATATATTGCCTATAACCAAAAAGAAATCCAAATAATCTAGATAAACATGCCTTTGAAAACGAGTTATCATCTGCAGTTCGATAAAACTATCATGTTGATACATTTAGGTCCAGAAGTATCCACTTTTAAGGCTATTATACGTCTTGTGTAAATGTTGACCGTAAGCAATTAAAGATAAAACTGTGACAATGCCATATCATTATAGCCCAATTTTTACTCAGAATTTGCCAAGAGGAGAATTGATAGAAGAATATTTCAGACAAGGGCTAAGTTATTTAGAGATAATTATGGTCCTCACACGTGTGCATGGCATATCTATAAGCATCAGACAGTTAAAACGAATTCTTCGTTCCAAGGGTCTGAGCAGAAGGCAACATAAAGATAACCTCCAGAGAGTTGTTGATGCTATTGCTCAGGAGCTAATTGGAAGTGGGAACAGTGCAAATGAGTCTTAAATATCTTGATCCTGTTGGTGTTGAGGACAGATCGAGGAGATGTTTAAGACTCAGAGAGTATCGTGGTAAAGGTCCCAACTTTATTTGGCATATGGATGGATATGATAAGCTTAAGCCTTATGGAATGCCAATTCATGGTGCTATTGATGGATATAGTCGAAGGATACTTTGGCTAGAAGTAGGAACAACCAATAATGACCCAAAGGTAAACGCTCAATATTTCTTAGACTACGTTAAACAAGTAGGAGGAGTACCAAGAATTGTGAGGGGGGTAGCAGGTACTGAAAATGTGAATGTTTATGGCATTCAAAGGTTCCTTAGGGATAATTCAACCGACTCATTTTCTGGTGAAAATAGCTTTGTGTATGGAAGCTCTTTATCCAACCAGCGCATTGAATCTTGGTGGTTGCAGCTGCGCAAGAGCAATATCAGAGAAGAGGGGTTGTATAATGACAGCAACCTTGTTCATGTGCAGTGTATGATGTACTACTTTATGCCTCTTTTGAGAGAGGAACTCAAGACTGTGATGAAGCTTTGGAACCCTCACAGAATAAGACCCTCAATAAACAGAGAATCTCCACCTGGAAAAGCAGATGTACTCTATTCTGTACCAGAACTCAACAATACACAAGATTATTTGGTACAAGTGTCACCAGATGATATATCAGCTGCAGAATATTTCGTTTCCCATGACAATACTGATGAGAATTTCAGGGAATTAGCAAAGATTATTGAGTGAGAACAAAATCTGCTAAGTCCTACAAGTGCAGTTGAGGCTAAAGATCATTACATACTTCTTCTTGAATACATCAGCCAGATCTAAAAACATCATCACATACTTAGACATATCAAAATACCTTATTGAAGAACAGCCATTATTTGCATGAAAATTGTGTACCGGTAGCACTTCAAAGTATGAGAGATCTTGGAATGTACTCAGTGTTTAAAAAAAGTGAAAGTGTTTTAAGTGGCAGTGTTGTGATAAACTGCAATTGTTTAGTATATATGTAAGTATATATAGAGTCTGACCAAAACCAGGGGCCAATATAGAGTACTTGAATTAAGATGGAGATTTCAAAGTAGTGCTTATTATTTTTGGCTGACAGTACTGGGTAATAAAATAAACAATGGATTGAATAAACCAATTAGACACAAGTAGGGATGCTTGGCCATGTTCTGAGATCCCAGATTTGAATAAATATGAGACAGATAGAAAAAAAAGTATATTCTGCGAATCATGCTACACACAAGTTCCTAGTTCTATAGGTAGTGTTTGATTAACCATCAAACCTTTTTTTTAATGGAACATGTTCTTAAAATGACCATTTCTGACTTGAAAGTAGATTATACAATTACAAACAAAATATAAAGTAAAAATCTCAACATTACAAGAAATGTTACAAAGAGTCATCTTGAATTAAAACAATAAAATTTACCAACTATGAGTAGTCCAAACCTCAGTTGTACAGTGCAATTCAGCAATAAGAAAAACAGCAAAAAAATTTATATATTCGAAAAACTGTTCTTCAGGTAAAATGACTTGATCATGTTTCTAACAATATGTATTTTATTTACCATGTATAACTCTTGTAGCTGACCATACCAGTAAATGCAACTGTAGATTGTTGCGTACTTAAAAGCTTAAGGGGGTCTTACCTTTTACCACTCTAGGTTGCTAGGGAAATGTTTTAAAATCTATAAAAGTTTTAAGCTCATAAAACCATTTTTTGAAATGGAACATTTTCTGACATGTTTGATGACATCATCACTCCTAATTAATGTCATATTTCATGTGTTGGGTAGGTTTGACCCAAAAATAGGCACATTCGATTAAAGCTGACAAGACTTGCAATAAAGTGAAATCGTTGAGTGATAATTCCAAATATATTAAATTTTAAAAAATAATGCTTTTAAAACTTTGATTCATTTCTTGTCATCAATCATTTAACTCATTTTTGGGTCAAACCGACTAAACAGGATTATTTTTTAGTTTTTTTATGAAATATGATGTCATATATTATTTATGAGTGATGACATCATCATCACATCAGAAAATGATACATTTTTCAAATGGGTTTTACATATGACTATAGAACATTAGTAAGTCTCAAATTAACTCAAACCCTTTTTTTGGAAATCAATGTCTACCTACTTGATAAAGCCACTATAGCAAAAGGTTGTCATATAGCTCTACTATGTAACCTGTTTTTGTCAAAGCTAACAATCAACTGGTCTTTCAATATAAACATGACAGTTCAAAGATCTTGTTTGCAATGTAGTAGATTTACAGCACTCCCATTTCAAATGAGGTGTCTTCTGTCAAAACAATGTTGAATTCCTTCTTAAACTCTGTGTACGATAAGTAGGATGTTGACAGATGCAGGGTACTTGAACAGGTTGATGACGAAGGAAACCTGCGCACACCTGTTGTGGAATTGAAGTCAACCTGCACTGGCTTTTGAGGGGCTGAGGGAGAACCCGTGACAAATTTACAAAATTTGTCAAGAAGATTGTCATCCAAGAAGATTGTCATGTAATTGCGTACTAGATATGACAAAACACGACTCTCTTCTGGTCTAAGATCTTCAGGGTAGGTCATCTTTGCTAGAACCTTCTGTCTGGATGGAATTAGTACCTGATATCACTTCTTTATCTTATGAGTAGGCAGAAGACTCTGGAGAGTGGTGATTTTGTCTCCTGCTATCCCTTTTTTCATCCACATTGAGGTTGACATGGGTTTGTACACAAATTGGCATTTTGCCATGGTGATCACATGGTTCCGTAGCTGTTCAGGAGTTTTTGCAGGGAGACAGGTCATATCCTACTGTTGGAGTAGTATAGGGATTAGGGGTATCAGCGCAACCTCAACACCAGGATAGCCTGCGTAAAGTGGTGATTCACGTATTTACCGTCCTACTGTATAGGGGCATCGAAATATCATCTAAGTATATATGAAGTGCGAAGAATGTAAAGATTTCAGTTACGACTTTTGTGTAGAATGTCTTAAGCCCCGCTTTAAGCCCACCAAGCCAAACAAGTATATTTGCTGTAGTAAGAAGATGCATATAGAAGATGACACGTCAGCACAGTGCTACGAGTGTGCTAAAAATATCCTTAATGCCGTACCAAATGCTACCAGAGAGCAATATTACGCCAATGGAGGTCGTAAGGAAACACCTTATAAGAGAATAAAATACTTTAGGGACTGGATGAGTCACATCCAAGGTTATCGCCCGGTATATTTAGACAACGAAGTAATGGAAATGATTGTGTTTAACTTAGAAGAACCAACACCACAAAGCTTAAGGAAGACTTTGAAAAATTTAAAACTAGGGAAATATTATAAACGTATTCCCTACCTTTTGTCTGAAATTACCGGTAATAAGCCTGAAGCGAGATGACGTTTTACCTCCGTCTCTAGACCATAATCCTTTTCACACTGCTTTTGTTCTTTAATTATGACTATTGTTCTTGTATTCTCTAAGGAATCAAAACTTTTAATATGAAAGAATTTTAAAAACTATTATGGTCTAGAGACGGGGGTAAAATGTCATCTCGCTTCAGGCTTATTCTATTCCCGAGGTTTCTGATATGAGCAGAGCCGAGTGGATGTTTTGTCGGCTGGATAAGGATATTCCTTACTATCCTGACGTAATCTACGAGATAATCCACGAAATCGACCCCAACCACCCCCTGTTAGAATGGATTCCTAGGCGATGATAATGATATGCACTTCACACAAGTTTTTCTCACAAATGTGTAAACGATACAGGCTGTGTAATATTTTGTGAAAACGCCACAGGCTGTGTAATATCTTGTGAAACTAATCTGCATATGACCCAGACAGCCGGCGTTCGATTTGCAAATGAAATCCTGCCTCGCTTTTTTCAAAACAAATATTTACTGAGCGAGCTTTCTTTGAAGCTCCTCTTTTGCTTCTTGAAATATCTTTTTCCGCGTCTCTTCGGACAAAGCTTTGACGATTGTTTTTTTGTTTCTTATGTCGGACTTTGTATCTCCACCAAAAAAGAAACGTTCCCACGCTACCAACCATACACGAGAAGAAGGTGCGCTTCGTTGAGCCTGAACAGGATCACAATCTACTAAAAGCCGGTCTAACAGCCGCAAGCATTGGTCTGAGTTATTATATATGGCGATGAACAACCCCTACGTAGCTGGAATGGATTGTGTCTATACGACTTACACAGGCGAGAAAAAATACACCCAAGCAACTTGGGTTGATGTCATTGGAATGTCCGTGGACTTGAACTACTCGGGAAAGAAGCTGATAATATGCAGCATTTGCATTGGCACGGATAGTCACGCCAACGTCGGTTTTAGGTTTCTAGAGGACAATGGCATACTGCAGCCTATGAGAGCTAAGACGAACAACAGGGGGCCTACGCATTTCTCCGTAGAGCCCTATCTATCGGTTTGGACTTTCCACATGGTCGCCGATTGCCATGGAGAGGTAAAGCTACAGATAAGAGTAGACGATACGGGAAAGGTTACGGAAAATAGCATAGAAAATCATAGAGACGCGGCTTATAACCATAAGACCATTAGCACTCTTACAGTGCTCAGTCTCTGAGAATCTGTGATCCTTAAATTATATGAATCCACACGTAAAGGAAACTGGGTTCCTCCATCATTTCGGAGAGAAAATCTACTTAAAGGATGAATGGCATGAGACGGGATTGTGGTTAGAAGTTGGAGGTTTAGGTTTGGTTTTGTGCACTATTTGCATTTCGGCGGGGTATTCGTGTAATACTATACTGGGTTTAGGATCGTCGATGAGACTGGTAATCCATTACCGCCCTATAGGACAAAAAAATGATACCAGGAACCCGGCTCATTTTCGTCGGAGCACTTCCTCCGCAAGCGGAAGACATAATGCCGGTAACTTTCCATATGATAGCTAATTGCCAATATGCAAAGCTTCAAGTTTGCCCCAGTGATGCTAGCGGCGGGTATGCCGGCCGCATCCGAATAAATGCTGCTCCAACCGTTAGTCCTCCGACGGATGCTATTTGGAATCATAAGACCATTAGCACTATGAGCGTCCTACCCTTGGTACCGAATTATCAAGGCGGGGCTAACACCGTTTTTACTTATCCCCAGTCGAGGATGCCCAGGAGGCCCGATAACCCCCAGTGATACACAAGGACAAGAAATCATTTGATCTTCTTAAGGTATTAGGATACGTTTACGACCACTATGCGCGCAAACTTAAATAACGCGCTGGCTTTATAGTATAACACAAACAAAGTATACATTTTCTGAAAGCTGAGTAAATACAGTTTATGAAAAAAATTTCAAAATACGATTTTTTAAATTGTTGTTCACATTATTGTTCTGGAAGCGAAATTTGACCATGCCTCAGTGGGTGTCCCAGATTTTTGATATCTGTTTTCTATCTCTGGCTATTTTTGATCAAAGTTCAGCGATCGCTTTTGGAGTGTTGTTTGGAGTAAAAAGCGTCATAACTTTAAAAACAAATTAAATTTCACAATTCGGAGACACTCTTTTTTGGATCATGAGTTACTTTATAAACTCTCCAAAATTTGGAAAAATCGAATGAAATCCAAGAGAATTTTAGCTTTTTGAAGTTGAGGCTTTAGCGGCAAAAATGATTCGAGAAAAATGCATTTCTTTGTTTGGAGCCGGAAGCTGCAGGGAGCCACGATGGTGTTGGCCAAAACACCTTGAGCCTTCCATTTTGTCATCACTTGTCAAATTATCTGGTGTTCTGGACGATCGCAATGTAGGATCTTCTTACAATGACAAAGGAGCATGACAGATGTGCATATATTAAGCGACGGTCTCGATAAAGTCACGACTTCGATTTTTCTCAAGATTTTGGCTTTTCCAAACAGAAATTGCAAGAAGTTTCACAAACATATGAAAGATAAAAGTTTAAAATTACTTAATTAAAAAGAAAATTTTTTTTCGAGAAATTCGTCAATTTTCGTATCCTAATACCTTAAGAAGGACCACCCCTAAGGCGACAACTAATATCCAAATGTTATTCCCGAGAATACGAGACGACAGAACCCAACTTCCTGGGCAAACCGGCTGCCATCTTTTTTCCCAAGTTGGTCAGTCCTTCACCCAACTTGCTTACGCCTACGCCCGTAGCCTTAAGCGCGGACAAGATAACTCCTACTACGCTTGAATAAGCGACCGCGAACGCCAGCGGAACGCCATACTTCATGAGGGCTTTTTTTATTTTTCCTTAGTGGTAAGCCCCAACTCACGCTCCAGGCCATCTTTTTGCGCTCTCAATTCCTTGACTCTCACCTCAAGGGCTTCTGATTCCCTTTGGGCAGCTTCCCTTTCCTCTTCTGGACGGTTCTGGTAGGCAATTATTTCCTGCTGTCGTTCTATTTGCCCCTTTAAGTCTTCAATAGCCCGTTCCCTTTGCTGGGTTTGCTCTTCTTTGGTGTTAATTTCGGCAACCAGCTGCCGCCGTTCCTCTAAAGAGCCGGCTATGGTGGTGCGTAAGTCTTTGGCTTCTTCCTTGCTCATGTTCAGGTCTTGCAGGGCAAGCTCGAAGGCCCTTTGGGCTCGGTTTTTGTCGCGTAGGGCCTTGTTTCTTTGTTCTCTCATCTCTACTATTAGCTGATTCTTGTCGTCAAATTCTCTTCTTTGAGCATCAAGGATATCGAGTAGTCCGTTTTTTCTCATGTAATCCGCCTCCCTTTCCTCCATTGTTTGCTTTAGCTCTTCGACTTCCACTATCGCCTCGACGCCTTTTTGTTGCCGCTGCATTAGGGTCTTGAACTTTTCAAAGGCTTCGCTGGTATTTTCATCATTTTCTTTCATTCTTTCGACCAAGTTGGGCTCTTCCAATGATTTCTTTTGGGAGATTACTGGCGAGCCTGTCGGAGTCTTTTCTTTGGTAGAGGTCGTACCACCTTTCCCTTCCTTGGTGTTGGACTTGAATAGGCCTTTTGCATCAATAGATCACGTGCCAATTTGCCCCATAGCAACAGGCCCTTGGCGGGCAAGTCAGCCACAACAATAAGACTTTGAGTGGCAAAGCGTAGAGATACCAAGACTATATTGAAGTTTTTAACCTTTGTTTTGTTTCGATTGACCCGATCCTCCATATAAAGTTGAAAGAAGTGTTTTTTTTTTATCGTTGGCGATAATTTTTATTACAAAGTTTGGCCGCAAAAGAGAGATTGTTGTCTTTATTCTGGGCGCCGTGGACCGAAGACGAGTGTGCAATGGTGGAATTCTCAGGGATGTTTATGACTCATTCAAACCCTGATTTAACCTCAAAATGTCGCTTCAATTGTAAGATTCTCTTCAAATAAATGAAGATATCGAAACAAAACAAAGGTTAAAAACTTCAATATAGTCTTGGTATCTCTACGCTTTGCCACTCAAAGTCTTATTGTTGTCAAGGAATATGTGGCTGGCTTGCCCGCCACGGGCCTGTTGCTATGGGGCAAATTGACACGTGATCAATTCCTGCAAATGACCTATTTGTCCCTTATTCCCGGTTTGGAAATTAAGGCGGGCCAAGTCCACGTTCGGAAATTTCTCCCCTATGTCGTCTTAAAGCCCCCTCTACATTTCGGTTCTTAGGTCCGTGGGTTCCAAGTTTTGTAATTCCAAATATACCATGTTGCGCAACTTCTGCAAAGACAATACGAAACTGCAATGCATAGTGCAAGGCGAAACTTTGTACTTCAAAGCAAAGGAAGTGGCTGCATGCTGCGTTGGGTTACGAGAACACCAAGAAGGCTATTTAAGACCACGTTTCCGAAAGGTACCAGAAAAGATGGGTCGATTTGCAAGGATCCCCAAATCGTTCCCCTTCTACTATACATCCACATTCCGTGCTTATCTCCGAACCCGGCTTGTATGAGCTAATATTTAGTTCCAAGTTACCAAAGGCTGTAGAGTTCCGCGAGTGGGTCTTTGAGGAAGTCCTACCCGCTTTGTGTAAAACGGGTAAGTATGAAATAGAGCGGCGCTTTGAAGGTCCTAATAAGCTGGTATTTAAAATCGAGAATGAGTTTGACCTGCATAAAAAGGTAGTGGATTACGTAAGAAAGTGCTACCCCGACATACTAATCACACCCGGTCTTGGTGAGTTACAGGATAGCGACAGCAAACGCATAAAGTGTTGGCAAAAAGGATATCAACGGGGGCAACCAGATCTCAATGCTCATAAGAAATAAAATGGCTTCTGCTTAGAGTTAAAGACGCCCAACGGAAATGGGGTATTATCCGAGGATCAAAGGAGGATCTTAAGCAAGTACGAAAGGAATGGGTACAAAGTAATGAGCAGCAACGATTACGACGACATTTGTAGTATCGCGGAGTATTTCCAAGGGATTAGGCTGCCTTGTAAGTACTGCCGTAGGACGTTTCTCAGCGCAGACACTTTGGGCGTACACCATAAAAAATTCCATAGAATATATAATGAAGCAGGCGAAGTTTGACGAGCTGAAGTTCATACAAACACACTGGAAGAGTTTGACTATAGGGGAAATCTACGAGGTAAAGAATTACGTCGTCTTCGAAGACATCGACCGCATGCGTTTGGTGTTGAAGAATAAAAAAGGACGTATACCCTATGTGCACCTGATAGGATAAGGTACGTCATAGAAGGGCAGGATGTCACGCATTTGATGAGTCGTGGTAAAAAGGATGGTAGGTGGATATTTGACATAGTTAAGTATGAGCCTGAGTCTCCTCTGCATTCGTAATATCCGCTGCACCTTTAGGTCGGCTGCGCACCAATTCCCACAAAGGATTCTCTAAGGAATGCACTGCCGCAATGAAGGCAGGTGCATTTTTTTTCTTGCTTTAGGCTTAGCATCCTTGACACATTCCAAGGTTAGTTCGCATGTGATGCAGTCCATATACTAATGCTTATTTGGAGTCCTCCAAAGAATGTCATTGCGTATGCTAACATATACCTAAGGTGCTGTGTTAAATGTTGTTTGTTTGTTGTAAGATGTTAGGGAGAGCTCTCATACCCAATGTTAAGTGGCACTCCCGCTAAGAGCGGTCCGGTGAATTTGGGTTCACAAAATCGATTCTCTTTATTTTTTGTGAGTGAAAAGCCTTTGGTATACATAAACTGAAAATAAAGTTTTTTTTTGAAATTATATTTTTGGGCTTCGTTACACGCCAAAACATATTTTGCCCGCGTGTGGTTATTTGGAGAGCTCACTCGATGGTTGCATTTGGGTAGAATTAATAGAGATGCCGACTCAAAACTATTATGTATTTCCAAATTTTAGCTACACTGTCAACTTCAGATACTTTTCATCTACTCTTCGAAGAAGATTGAAAGTATTTGGTTAAAACATAAATTTATTGGACTGCCTAAAGCACATCCCTGTTTCGAGCTTTCATCGAGGCGTCAAAAATGCACTAAAAATATGATGTAAAATTTCGAAAAGTGGACCTTAAACTGAGCTAAATTATACTTGGCTTTCGAAATATACTCTTATTTTTACAGGATCAGAAGTGAAACCTGCGGGTATTGAGCTGGTTTTGTCGCGAGCGAAAATTTATCGAAGTCCGTGATCGACAAAATTTGCATAATTTCTAACAAATTACGCTGTCGAATTAACATGCGCTTAAAATGATATACGGTAATTCAGGCTAGAAATGTGCCTTAAAATCAGATAACAAATGTCTGAGCTAGTGAAAAATGAAAAGTAAAAAGAGTTTTGTCAAAAAATATCATTGTATTTTCTTGAATTTTGCTTAATATTAGACTGTGTTTGTGCGGTGCTTAATAAGAGTTTGAATGTCACGCAACGCACTGGCACATCCGACGACAATACATAGATTCTGCCTTGGTTGGCTGGAATATCTAAGCAGTTGCCAGCGGGATGTTTCAGCTCACTTAAGAAGGTTTCACTTGTCCAAGGAACATCTCGCGGAATGCGAATTGATTTTGTTGCGAGCGGGATTTCTAAATATAACAACACAGCAAGTAGAGAAAATGTTAGTGACATCGTAGCAATCTTGGTCTCTACTGGAGAGAAAGAACAGTATGCCAGCATCCCCAGCACAAGGGAAAGCATGAGAAGGCCAAAGGTGATCGAGCCTTTACCTTAAGAATGGTCAAGGAAGTAAATGAGGTCTTTGGCGTCATTATTCCTTTAGGGTCACGTGAGTACTTTCCTCTTTTATTTTAAATTAATTTTGGTTTATCGAGTTCAGTTTTTTAAGGTCCGTGCACCTGCAGTTCAGCTAAGACTGACTTTTGACATTTTATTTAACCTAGATGGTGGCGGGTGAGAGGGGAGTTGCATGCGATAATGAATAAAAACATTAAGGCTATTTTGAAATGTTATTCTCTAGCAATTTGCAACAGCTGTAGAAAATCCCATAACGAAAAGCTGAAGCAAGAGTGGAAATGGCTACTCGAGGACCAAGCCACAGAAGACAACCAAGACAAACCGGCAGCTCTTCTTTTACCAAGGTATGCTCGTTAACTGTAAATCACCAGCATGTTCCATCCTGCAGATTAACTTTTGATTTTTTTTGGTCCAAGACTGAACGTATAAAACTTAACGACTAGGCCCGCAGCCTGAATGGTCTACGAGTCGATAGCCCATTAGGCAGAAGGCTATTGATTCGTAAACCATAAGGGCTGCAGGTCTAATTGTTTTAGTGTAAACCTACTAATCGGTCAAATAAATGGATATACAAAAAAGGTCGAAATAGCGGGTTATTCGCAATGATCAAAACCGGCAGTTTTTCACTCAACTAGTGGAAGTTTCGATTCTCGTCCATTCGTACTTCACGTTTAATATTAAACGTTTGTCTCTGTGTTGGATTCTCAGGAAAAGCAAACAAAGCGCAATGCAAGCAATGGCAGAATTTCCTCCAGGCACTCCTGTAGTATCGAGTCAGTTAGCGGACCCTAAGTGGACACCTGGACATTGGCGCGCACAGGAATATGAAGACAACTCAGATGAAGAGCCTGACCAGCAAAATACACTTCACTATACAATGACGCAATGACTCATATCGCTACTTTATCTGATCTGAAGGCCATTGAACCACTTACATTCAGGCTTAAATCCGAATGGGAAGTGGCTACAAAAAGAGAAAAAATAGATATAACTAGCTAAAAACTAGTGTGAGCTGCGTCGGTGTTTCTAATGAAACAGTAATGATGAAAAGGTAAATTATACACCGTGAAAAGATGAAAAAACTTACTGACGTTTCGGACGCTAGTCCTTCGTCGGAGTAAAAGAGAAAGAAGTGGTAGAAAGGACTGATATATGATAGAATAAGACAAAAGAAACCAATGAGAGCAAGGTAGGCAAGGAAACAAAAACAAACAATCAAAAGACAAAAGGAAAGGTTAGTTGAAAATAAAGCGTTCATTAATCCCGTTGGGACTAAGAGTGCCCAATAGGTGAATAAGCCGCATTTCTTTGGTCTTGCGACAATCATTGTTGCCGTTAAGCAAAGAAAGACCGAAAACAATGAAGTCAGAAAGAGAATGGTTAGCTAAAATTAAAATGGCGGGAAACTGGTTTGGTGGGATCGTTATTGCGAATATCATAAAGATGATTGCAAATGCGATCACCAAGACGGCGGCCAGTCTCGCCCACATACAAAAGATTATAGCGGGTACACTTAATACAATATACAACATTAGAAGTGGTACAAACAAAATGATCAGTGATTTTAACAGTAGATTTAGGACCGACAACAGAAGTGTGAGAGGCTATGTGAGGACAAGTATGACAACGTTTACGAGAGCAGCGAAAAGTACCAGGTTCTTCGTTAGAGGGAAGAACTCCCTAAAACACGCTTTGTTAGTCATGTCTATTTCATTGGTCGTTGTCTTCATGCTAAAGTCATTCCTGTTGGTTTTCGTGTTAAGTTTCATGCTTCTAATTTTGGTGTCAACTCTACTCAGTATTTTTCCGATGTTTCTTCTGCTTGTTCCACTTTCTCTCGCTCTGTCATGCGTTCCACCATTCGTAGTATGTGCTGTAAACGTGATGCCCTCACTCTTGATACTGCTGCTTGCCTCAGAAACTTGTCTAATGTCTGTCCGGCAGTGTTAGTTTCCTCCATTCGTAATCACATCTATATTCTTAACCGCCGTTTGTACCAGTCTTTGTTTGTTACTAAGCGTAATAAGTTTGTGTCTCTTGTTGGTTTTGATCCTTTTACACATGTTGAACATAGCAATCACAATGTCTCTAGTCATTCCGTTGTCACCATTCCCGAAGATTTACCTCTTTCTGATTCTGAAGTTTCAGTTCTTAGCAAGGGTTTGAACTTCGTTCCTCTTGCTAAGAAATCTGATGAATTTCAGGTCAAGAAAGATTCTGAATCTTTTTTTCGCCGTACTCGCCTTCAAGCTTTTTTCTCCGACTCTTCTAACTCTAACTGTGAACGTGATGTCTTTGAGCGCCTTTGTCCTCGTAAGTCTAACTGGGTCCCTCCCGAGGGACAATTTTCCTCTCTCGATCTTTTTGTCAATAAGTGTCGCCGTGATATTTCTAATCTCAATCTTAACCGTAAACTCAGTTACTCTAACCTTTCTAAGGACGAGTGGTTGGCTTTACGTCAATTACGCAATCGTTCTGACATTGTTATTAAGCCCGCTGACAAAGGCGGTGCAGTTGTTGTCTGGCGTTCTGACCTGTATAAACAGGAAGCTTTACGTCAACTCTCTGATACTAATTTTTATTGTGAAGTGGATAAGGATCTTACCCCTGACAATCAAAAATTAGTTAAAGACACTGTTAACTCTTTCATTTCTGATGGCTCTTTACCTTCCACTGCTAAAAACCTCTTTGTTATTACTCCTCGTACTTCTCACGTCTATTTTCTTCCTAAGATTCACAAAGCTAACAACCCTGGTCGTCCTATTGTTTCTGCTTGTAGTTGTCCTACCGAACTCATCTCTAGCTATCTAGATTCTCTCATGTTGCCTATTGTTCAGTACTTAATAGTCAATAATTTTATAGTTAATAATTTTATGTACAAAGATATGTAAATATGTCAATATTTATAATTATCTCAATAATATGTCAATAAATATGTAATTATGCCAATTTTCACGTCCCCCCCACCAAAAGAAGAAAAAAAACTCTAAAAAACATATCTTCCTAGTGATCAAAACAAGCAACAGGAAAAGCATGCAATCAATGCTTTATCGGTCTTTCCTATTATTGACAGTATGGGCAGTCTGTATCCAAGAAATTTGAAAGTCATATAAAACATACCTCTACTGTGAGGTCGAACACCAGAAGCCGTTACAGAAGGGCATTCAGCCCGCTTGTGGCCGAAGCCACGACATTTCCTGCACCTCATCTTGCTAGCTATAATTATTAAAAACATCAATTCATAAGAAAGCAATAATCAGTTTTTTCAAAGTGGAATGCATTACCTGTCTCACTCTTTGTAGGAATGTACATTCAGAGATGCAAGGCCAAATCATTGAATGTCTAAGATCCAGTTTATACTTCATATTTCACATGTGTCGAATGTACACAAAAAGCAAGACTAAATAAAGATGGGGCAAAATATCGCATTCCTAGATGTTTTAAATTTTGCAAAATTAAAAGTGAATTCTGGAAAGAACCTTTAAAAAAAATCAATTTCAATTAATATTGAAACATGCACATATTTTCATACATACACTTGTTAACGGTTGGGCACATATTACTGATGTGGCCCATCCCACAACATCTGTAGCATTTCTTTTTCGATTCTAGGGGATTGGAAAAGTAAAATGAGTTCTGCTATATTTACGAGAAAGACATGAATGAAAATAATTCTGAAAAAAAACTTATTCAATTAATAATTTTACCATATTTAAATCATAAAAACACTGTTACTGATATATAAAGAGAAATGAATTACATATTTAATTGGGATGTAAAAATATTGTTGTTTGCCATCAGTCTCAAGGTAATTACAGGAATCAAAATTGATGAGCATTTCTAGAATTTCTTGTTTACAATATTATTAGAATTTTGACTGAAAACATCATTAAACAACAAAGCTAAATTTCTTTTTCCTCAATAATTTATTACATTTTAATTAGAGTTTCTGATTTAAATTCATATTATATTTCTGAAATTTAATTCTTTGAGAAAAGCTATCTAATCACTTAGCATATAAAGTTCCAGTTTTTTGTGTGATTCAAGTTAATCTCAATTTGGAAAGGGTAAAATTTGATACAGTTAACTATAAAAAGACCTCGTTTGAGATTATGGGTGATAATAGAAATATAGAGACATATAGAGACAAATTGTACTCACTGTTGTATTTTCTTCCCCCTTTCTTTTTAATCAACTTTTCTCTAAGGTCTAAAAGAAAGATTTTATAATGCACAA
Source organism: Actinia equina (assembly GCA_011057435.1). Lineage (NCBI taxonomy): Eukaryota > Metazoa > Cnidaria > Anthozoa > Actiniaria > Actiniidae > Actinia > Actinia equina. The sequence continues at coordinate 112,679 of WHPX01001336.1, forward strand.
CATTCTTTTATTATACACCATAAAAATACTATTGATACGTGTAAGAGTTAAATTCAACTTATTCACTAATTTAGTTCAAAATTGATAACTCATAAGGATTTTGTGCACAAACAAGTCCCAAGGGGCATCATCAATGAAAGTTGATAATTATTGTTTTTCAGCAAACTACTTTTCATTTCTTTACTGAGTTTACTATAGCGCTAACGACATCTATCGAAATATTTAGGATCTTTTTTTGTTCCTCATTTTCTATTAGTTAATATAATGGTTAGTATACGGTATAAGAGGAGGGTACAGGTAATCAAAAGGTCTAGGATTCGAGCCACCATAATCGGTCATTTATAAATATTTTTTAATTGTTGTAGATACATTTCTAAGTATAATAGATAAGGTAATGTGTTATAGGGATGCTCATTTTATACTCAATGGCTTTATCTAGATACAGCACAGAGAATAGTGGTCTTTATCTAGATCCCTTGAATACATAATGAGATCAGGGTAATATAGAAGATAAAGAATGAAGAAGAAAGAAAACCTTAGCAAATTTGATCTTAATATATGCATTACAATGTTTTTCCAAAACTAGTGAAACAATTACTAGTGTATTTATAAGTAATCTTATAATCTTAGTATACTTAACGTTACATATGGGTTACTACATGTAATACGCTTTAATACATCGCATAAAATAGTATTAGAAAATAACTAAAAAGTAATTGTTTCCCAGGTTTTTGAAAACCACTCCTACTAATGAAATGTATCATCTTTTTGTATTTATTACCTCTTATAGTGTCATCTTCATCCATGTTTTAATATCACCAATAAAAAAAAAAGCAACAAAAAATAAACAGAAATTGTAAAAAAAATCAGGTTAATAATATCAATAAAGAGCAAGTTGCAATCTCTATGAATTAGAAATTTTATGATTATACTGACTGTTTATTTTTTATCATGCAGGTGGGACGAGAAGATATAATTTTCCTTTAACCATACACTCACAAAGAGTTCAGAGTCAGTGGTATTCTTTTGTCTTGTAATTAATTCCTGTCCCACTAAATTACTTATGTTCTATCTAAATTTGAAATATGAAATAATTAAGTTTTGAACGCTATCTATTTAATACTTTTATCAGTTTATAATTACAAATTTACCAATGTCCTTTTCCCCCTCTTCTTCGTCATCTAATTTGGTAACATAAAAACAAAACATATAATTAGTTTATATTTTTGATACTTCAAATATCGACTGCAATGTCATTATTTCTGTTTTCATTGATAATTGACGTTTACTTATCGGCGTTCTTTTATTTTGGAATAGAAAATTCCACAAAAAAATTATTCGCATTTTCCCATTTGTGCCACTCACTCAAATTTCGCGTGGCAAGTGCACATCCAAATTAAAATGTACAATTGTGCGCTGGTTTGTGCGATACGAAAAAATATGCGAACAGAAATTATTCCGATACTGCATCAAATAAATAAAAATGAAACTAAGGTTTCAAACTCGTACTGCATATTTATTAAAAGGGTTAGGAATGCTATTTGCCGCAAACGAGACATCAATCTTTAGGAATCGCAATTCAATTAGAATTGTAGAAATGCAATTACAATTACCTCTAAGATGAAATCCATCATCATCATCATAATGGCTTATTTGCAAAGGTAAGAAATATTTAATAAATATTTCAATAATAATTAACAGCAGGTGCCATTTGATAATTTGAGAATATATATATAAAAAAGCGTTGGGCAACGAACCGGCAGAAATCAAAACATCTACAGAAAGTGTAGTTCCGAAAAATTTCCACCCCCACCCATACGGCCCCTTCCCACCCCTCCCCCCTTCCCCTAACAAGAAAATTGGAATTTCCGAGATGGGTGGGGCGGGGAGAGGGGGCGTATGCGGGGTTGGTTCAAAAATTATTTGTATAATTTCTGGAACTATACATCATAAATATTCAGTGATTGATGAAGACAAAAAATGGTAGACAAACAAATTACCTTCCGGTGGGTCTACAGATATTTCGTCATCTAATTATATAAAAAATAAAAGAAAGTTATTTTTCAAAATACTTATTTTTTTGCTTCTACTGATCTAAGACGTGGCTTGGCCTGCGAAAGAGGGCTTAATCCCTTAGGGGATTTTTTTGTTATGGAAAAATCATAAAACTACATTTTGGCAAAGGCACATGGCAAGAACGGAGTGAACAAATAAGAGATAGAATACCAGCCCTTTTCGACGAGGCCGATAGGTGGGATTTGCTAGTAAGGTGAACTTTTTAAAGTCAGAACAATAAATGATGAAAACATTTAAGATTTTTTAGCCAATTTAGCGAACGTTCAAAGCTACCCGATGCTAACAGTAAGATATATAAGCTTAGTATCGAGAAAGAGCCGCAAATATTTAATATTATTGGTTACGGAGACCCAAGTATTCGAGCAATGATGTAAATATTCCCCGATAATCACTGAGCCTGAGGCAAATTATTGTTTTTAGTATTTATAGTACACTCAACAAAATCACTCGACTCTGATTGGTCAAGAGGAGTACAATTATAGCGTTAATTGTACTCCGTAGGAGTACCGAATTAAGTCGTTATGGCAACACGGCCAAAACAATGTCAAAACAATTATTTTCTTTCATTTTGTACTTAAAAAACATACAAATAAAATTTTGAAGCCGTTTTAAAGAAAATAAACTTTGTATGCATTTTAGTTGCGCGATGGATTGAAAATCGGCCGCCAAATAGACAAAGATGAACGGCGTCGCTGGCCTCTCTTTATTTTTTCCCCCAGATTTTTGCTTGAGTTGATTATCGTGTGATAATGTGGGTTTCCTGACCAATTCGCGCTCGAGATTTTCTAAAATCACCTGTATATATTTACTTAAGGTGGCTGCCTACTTTTGAACGTTCGAATTGAGCCCACGATGAGCGCGCGCTCAAAAACCGCTGAAAAATCTACAATATTTTATTGAAGAACCATACGCGTTTTGAGCTTCAACAGGGCAAAACCCTCAAATTTTGCTCGGGACTCTATATTTTTTAATAGCTCATTCGAAAAAACTCCCAAAAATCTATGTTATATCAACATTTAAGAAAAAGTTTAAATCAGCAACACATGAAAAAATAGATTTTCGTAGGGATTTTTGTTCGACTTTATGAGATTTTTAAGAGCACCGAAACTACAAAATATAAGAAAAAAATTTATCTTTTTGTCTTTTTGTTGAAAATATCCATGTATTATTGTAGAATGATTGACTAGCCTTCATTTGTGCTATCATATAGTCTACAAATAACTTTGATCTTATGGATCTTATTTTTTCCTAATCACTTCCGGTGGCGCAGATTTTACTCCAAAAGCTCGTGCGAAGGCTTCCATTAAATGCTGATTATCTCGAAAACAAGCTCGGGACACCCAATTTATCTTTCCAGATTTGGAATCAGCATTAAATTTCAATTCGGAAAATCGATGTTTTAAAAAAAAGCTTAAATCAATTTTCAAAAGTAGGCAGTCACCTTAAAACCCGTATTGGCGGCTCAGAAATACCGCACGTGATTGGCTCATGATCTTTGTTTGACGGCGAAAACAGCACTTTTTTGGTATTTCAGTCTGGTTTCTGAATGCAACGGTTCACATTGGAATCTCAACATCGATGGCAGAAAATTGATTTATTTTATGCTTTTACATTCTTTTTTACGACTTTGATCTTCACAACGTATCTTTTGACTTGTGGTATACAAGGATAAGACCATGATATGCTGTCCTACGCTTTCTGCTACAGGTGAGTGAAAAACAACGCCAAATATTTTTTTTTATTCAATCTAGCTCTCGAAGAAAACTCGGTTTTTAAAAGTTATTTCATGACAAAAATAGTCGTAAATCCAGATTAATTCTCTTATTAACTATTTGTTTTACAAAGTAGATAAAACCAATTGTAATAAAAAATTGTAGTGTTAAAAGTACAAACAAAACAGGTCAAACTTACGAAAAATCTTTTTTTTTTGTTGCGAAAACTCAAAAAATTGCTCGGCAATTTTCCTGAAACCGTTGCTAGGGAGACCACTGTTAGTGAGATTTTCAAACAATACAGTCTTGTTTATCGCTTTTTTTCTTCATTATAAGATTTAAGCTATTAGGATCGCGATACAATCGCTTATTGCGATTTTTAGTCGACAATACTTTTAGGCGTTGAAAGAAAACGTATTTCGTATTGGCCTTCGCACTACCGCCAATTCGGAATATTTTCTCCCAACTAGCTGCCAATATAAACCCTTATAGTCGGCTCAAAATCGCAATAAGTTATAAGAAGAAACAAGTGCATTCCCTTTTATTGGGGGAGAGCTAAGGATATCGTATGTAAAAGCGATAGTACTTTAGGCGATTTTTCAGACAGCTAGAATTCATTGATATTGTTTTTTTCTTCAAAAGCGTACGTAGCCAGCATGATTGATATATTCAAAGAGATTCAGTGTAATGTACGCTTACCGGAGTAGTTTTCTCTTGACATTTTCTGAAAAGACAGAAAAAATATTACAAAGATAAATAGTATTACAAAGAATAAATGAATAAATTTAAATGAAAATTAACTTAAGATTTACTATTTTTTCTAGCCGTCAGGCTATAGCAACACAATGGTTTTCGACAATTTATCTACAACAATAATATAAAGATAGCAACAGTGAAAGAAGTGAGCAACTATGCTTTTCAGTTTTGTTGTTTGTTTCTTTACTTTGTTTTTTTTGTTTTTTTTTTGCTTCTTTGGTCATTTTGTAACTACTGAATAAGAAAATATAATGTTACCCTTCCTAATAGTTTTATAAATTCTGTAGTTCGTACTACACAAGATACACAAACTAATACGCAAATGAGCGAAAAAAATATTTAAGCTGATCCAGTGATATGCGCACACTTTGTGAGCCGCATAAAACATGTAGCCATTTATTTTCCTCCTTTCTTAATTATTTTTATTCTTAATTACTTTTATTCTTCTTTTTTCCCTCCAAACGGTATTTGATGGTCTTTCAACAAATGCGAGAAGGGTTACTTTTCTCACATGGAGATAGGTTTTGGCACTGATTGTTTCTTTTTTTTTTTTGTATATAACTTTAGCTTATTTTTTTCTTAAATTAAAGGAAACTTTTTGAAAAGTCGGCTTTTGATTAAATTTATTTCAATATGAAAAAATGGGAAGGACATGAGGAAAAAAACTAATTCTATTTGCCATATAAATACCCGACAGTCGTGTTTTATTTATATTTTCTTACCTTGTTTACGTTTCGACTAACAGTATCCACAAAGTCATCCACAGAGTTAAAAACGCAAAAAGGACGAAAAAGGACAAAGCTGTCAACATGTTTCCCAGCGCTTCACTATGACGTCACGAGTAAGAATATAACAACATCCGGGTACAAAACATTTTTAAATGTTAAAACATTATTCTTCACTTCCGGCTCCAAGAACAAAGCAGTTATATCAAAATAATTTTTTATTCAAATTTCTAATTGTTTAAGTTGAAAATTAAATAATAAAGAACATTGATTCTCTTTATTGTAGTAGTTTTCGTATGCAGTTAGAATCGGAAATACGTCACGGCTTAGCAGTGGGGTGACACAGGACACCCACTTCAAATACAAATTTCCCGCCTAAAATTGTTAGCGCGCGCGTGTTTGACAAACAATATACTTGAAGGGAGGAGTGGGATAAGTTTCTTTTGCATGCAGCTGCCAACGTCACAGTTCAAAATGGATGCTCAAAGGGTTGAAGAATTTGATCAACAACAATACGAGTACATGAACGATCTTTTTTGGAGTCAACCTGATGATCAGTGGTTATTCAGACATTTGAATAATATCGACGATGCGTTAAACGAGCGTAGTTTACGGGGGCAATGGTCTAGTTTAATTGATCCTGAATTAAGAAGAAGGCATGGTTACAGCAACTATGTTGTCAAGGATGATATGTATGCTATCACACTTTGGCGTGTAGAATATATAAAGGGATATTATAAGGATTATGCAACACACGGGGGGCAAATACCGAATATGCGAAACGAAGGTAGGCTTGACCCATATTTTTCCTTGCGACAGTACTGTTTGCAAAATTTACCAGAGACAACCCATGAAGAAATCGACAGTATTTATTTTGTTAATTCCTGAATGTTTATTGTATTCTAAAAATGATTTATTTCTGGTATTTGTAAGCATAGTTCGATTGGATTTATGCTTATTATTAGTCAAGGTGGCTTTCAGCCATCATGTGCTACGGATCCACCGAACTGTGGCAGCACATCAAAAATTAATGTGACTATAGTTTGTTGTACAACCACAGCTCAGTGAGATTCATAGTAATAAATTGATGAAAATAAACAATTTCTGTGATTTTACGCATGATGTTAGTTGCAATATTATGCATCATGTGATAAAATACTGAGAACAATCAGTTTCTGTGACTGTAGGCCTGATGTTAGTTGCAATGCGACCTTTAAGTACATGCATACTGATTAGTCTAGGTGACTAAAGGCATCATGTGATAAATTGCTGAAAACAATCAGTTTTTGTGGTTGTAGGCATAATAGTAGTTGCAATGTGACCTTTAAGTACAGACGTCTGTTGTACAATTATCTTCATACATGTACAAGAATATCAATACTGGAATTAGCCTATATGGCTGTAGGTATGGTATAGATGCTGAAAATAACCTAGCTGTGTGTGGTTATAGGCATCTGTTGTATGTGTAGCTTCCTACATGTGCAAAAATATCCATACTGGAATTAGACTATGTGGCTGTAGGTATGGAATAGATGCTGAAAATAACCTATCTGTGTGTGGTTATAGGCATCTGTTATATGTGTAGTTTTATACATGTACAAAAATATCCATACTGAAGTTAGCCTATGTGGCTATAGGTATGGATGCTGAAAGTAGCCTTTGTGGTTATAGGCGTTTGTTGTATAATGTAGCTTTATTTGTGTACAAAAAAAGAAATCGATGATGAAATCAGCCTTTCTAGCTTCATATAGGTAAATAACGATGTTGGAGTGCATATTGCATCACAAGGACCAGTACAGGCAAATATATCAGTAATTCCCAAGTACATTGTAAAGTGAAGTAATTATTGTTGTCATTCGTCTTCTAGAGGTAGGATTGAAGGAATTGATTATAAATAGATAATGTTATCTTTTTTTTAATTATTTTACAACCAGTCAAGCTGATTAAATAGCAACATAGCCTGAGTGCAGCCAGACTTTTCTCTCATATAGTCAGTTAGAGGCTAGCTGCACGCAGGCTAATAGCAACATTGCAGCACCTTAAGTAATATTGCCAAAATTGCATAAGTATGCACATCATTGTTGGAAATCATAGTCATAAAGCAATTACTATACTGACAAATTACAGATGCTGCTAGCATTTTATTCATACTTGATTTTATTATGTATTCAAATTTCTATTATAATTATTATAAACCTATGTCCCTTATTCTCAAAGCAAATTTCAATGTTTTTTTTACATTCAGTATGTGCCTTAATAAATAAATTATTATTTTGATATGTTGACACTTCTCTAATTTTCAAAGAAAAGCACCTTAACATTAACATTATTAGTGCATAATTTAACTCTGGAATCGTTGACTAAGGTAACAAAAATAACATGTACATATCATTATTCTTGGTACCTCTCTAATAAGCCCCCCCCCCCCCTTTTTTAAAGGAAGAAATTTGTTAAGCCCCCCTCTCTTTTAGCCCCCCCCCCTCCCCTCCCCCTCACTACTAAAGAATCACATGTACTGATAGAAGGTGATTTATTAAAGTCTTGATACGGTAGTTCACTAACATAATCAGAACAGTTAAATTGTTCCTCATTTCGGTTGCATGACCTCCAACTTCACATGCTAAAGTTTTTCTACTCTGTGCTCTAGTTCTTTGCGAAGAATTTCTTTCTTTTTTTTGCTTCCGTATAATCCTGATTTACAATGTATTACATCTTGACAGCGTACAACTTACTGCAATTCGACTAACCAATAAGCCCCTCCTCTCAAATAAGCCCCCTCTCTCTAATAAGCCCTCCCTCAAACGTGCAAGAAAAAAATAGGCCTCAAGGGGGCTAAATATATTATTTATTTCATTCAACTATCATTAAAAATCCAAATATATTTTTATGTATGATATATACAACCCTGTATGATTCACACTGACATTTAAGAATAATTTCAAAATTTCATTTAAACTAATTGTTTTTAGGAGATCTAATCAATAACATAATGGTGTGCTGCACTGAAGGTAAATAAGAGAGTTATAAGTACATCATTTACACATAATGTGTATTAGTTCCAGAAATTATCCTCTCCCCCCTATCCATCCCAGGGGGGAATGTTTTAAATATTCCACCTCCCCCCCAACCTTGAAAATTCCAATTTTCTTCCATACAAACTCTGTAAATTTGTTCATTATCTGACCCTTTACCTTCTCACTCTTACTCCTACCCCCCAAAAGCAACCTTTAGGATTATTCTTGGGGTACATATTAAATCATACCTGCAATTTTTGCAGGTAATAAGGCATTCTTCATTGGCTTCTCTTGTTAGATCAATCAACATGATGGCAGGTTTCTTGTTTTTCATGTATATATCTCGAGTGATTTTGTTTAACAAGGTGGAACACCAAGAATTAATGCATTAGTTTATTGTATCGCTAATTACTAAATAGTTTCTCTTTGACCCAATGCCCAATATATTTTCTCTCAACTAGCCACAGGTATTGTCATTTCAAAATGGTAGGATGAGCTCCCTAAACCTGTGAAACATGTTTAGTACTAATTAGTAGTAATTCATACAGAATCCTTGGTTTTTTATCGTTTGATTATGACTGATTGATGATGATGTTTTGCTATTATGTAAAATCAAACATCGTTATGTAAAAGACGTAATTAGTAAAATTGCTTATTTTTGACTCACCTCAACCAGTTCACAAGTCTGTTTTATTATTTTATTATATATATATAGTAAAGATAGGATTAAAGACGAGACATGTTCACTGTAACTCCGAGTTTCGTGCTTACGCACTCATCAGACAGACTTTAATGAAACATATTCCTATTACTGTGATATTTATATACAAGAGGTGTAATGATTATTTACAAAAGAAGTATATATATATAGTCATGATTTGTCCTAAATCTCCAAAATTTGGATTTTAATGAAAGACACCCAAGGTAAATTTCACTAAACCTGATATTGTATTGGATTATTTGTTGTTTTTAAGTAATATTAAACAATTTCAAAGTCTAAAAAATGTCAACAATGGAACTTCGTCGAACAATATTCCAAGCCCCAATTACTACTTCAAGAGTATACTCACACACACACACACACAAAACCAATGTATTCCACTGCGCATGTTTTTTATTATGGGAAAATTATCTTGATCTTGAATAAAAAATAATTGAAGATTTTTTTAACCCGGTTTTATTTTTACCTTTCAGTTTCATTTGGTTAGGGGTCCCTGTGACTTCCGTATCGGGAGCTCCGCTTTTAGGCAGTGCCTAAATATACATATTACATGTATGTTTTAGTAAGTCTATTGTAAGTCCATATATAAATAGGTACAATGATTTATTCTTGCCTGTGAATAGTTCTCCTGTCCTGAAATATCCCATATACTACGTAATAGAGATGGTTTCTCTTCACTTGCTGAACTGTCACTGAAATAGATATAATAATATTTATATATTTTTTAATGGTGGTGCTTATATGGTGGTGCTTATATAGCGCATTTCACATGGTCTCAATGCGCTTTTACATTGCAGTGGAGGACTTTACGGGCTGCATATTAAGGCGCTATTAGCAGCCGTGTAGCTTACAATCATGAGTGATTTATTAGTACGTTAGTGTTATGCCTCCAAATTGGGATAGGCTGTTGAACCCTACTCTTTCACGAGTAATTCAACAGGTTCTTTTATGTGCCCCATTTACTGTAGGTTAGGAAGGGTTGGGAGACGGGGCCTACGGTTTAAAGTTCTTATCCGAGAAGACTTGAAAGTCTAACCATTTGCAGATATTATTACAAAGGCAGCACCTTCTCCTCAGTTATTTTAAGACCCTGAGTGTTGGTCCGGCCGAGCCACGACCTCCCGCACAACAACGACCGACGCTCTTACCAACTGAGCTAAACGGGTGGCGGTTAATGACTCTGATAACTGTATTGTAATAAAAAGCAAACATCAGTTGGCTGCAAACGATAATTTATAAATAGATCTCAATAACATACGAAAATATGAGGGGGGCTAGCTTGTTCGAATGTTGCCAATGAAACTACAGAACTTTGATCAAATAATACAGCTATATTTGGCTGAAGGGGGGGGGGGGCTACAACCCTTTTTTGCCCCTCCCTGGATCCGCCCCTGACTGTTATCAACATAATTGTTAACAAATACTTGAGAGGTCACTTGGAGTGCTATACTTTACTTTTACCATGTACCAATTCTTATAGATGAGATTAAAACCTTGTATGCTTAATCCCATCCTCAGCCCAATTTTCAACTCAATGACAATGGATGTGACTCACCTCAAATCATTATCCAACAGTTTCCGAGGGGGACCACTCTTTACACATTCTTTATCCAGTAAACTATAATCCTCGAAGCTGACTTCAACATGATTCTCATCTAATAATACCATAGGATCAGTTTCAGTTGGTACTCTTGATGCACAAGACTTCTTAGCACTTGGTTTTCGTTCCTCTGCTTGGGCATTTTGTTGCTTACTCTTTCCTTTTTCAATATCTACCTTCAATCCTTCCCCAAACTCGTTATCTTGTAGCTCTATGTCCTTGTCATTGTCTATATTCAGCAATTTGCAGCTTTTCAGGTATAATTTCACCCTAGAAAAACCACCACTCATTGCATAGTTTTGCACAGTAAATGGAACTTTTTCTCCTGATGGTAGCTTTACAATATCACCAATCTCTGTATATCTGTATATCTTTATATTCACCTAATGGTGAGTGGTCATCAGGGAAAAACAATGATACCGCCGACTTTAGTACTTCAAATTTTGAATAAACTAAAGGTAATTTTTGCTCTCTCACCCCACCACCTTGCTTCAGTCGAACTTGTTTGGCCTTTGCTTGAAGATGTTCTTGGTGTATCCAGCCAATGTACACCTTTTTGGTAGAATTCTGTAATGCACTTTGGCCATTACCAGACTTTGCTTTTGTAGGCTTTGTACTTTTTCCTTTTTGTAGTATTTCTAGTAAACGCATTTTCCTCTCCTAAATATCAGTGGAAGGATGCTCACCAAGTGATTTTACCTCTTCTTTCTGTCTTCTTTCACAATAAGTTCTGAGGGAGATTATGTCTCCCATAGCAGTCAAGCCTAGTCCTTTTAAGTCGTCAGTAGAAGCTGCAAGAATGGCTTTACTATCCATCTAGAAAAAAAGGCAAAATTAACAGAAATAATCTTGAAATGATGTAAGGAGTAGTTTGGGGGTGGGGGGGGGGGGGGCATATTAAAAAACTTATAAATTATTTGTATATATCCATGATCCTATGTGCACAGATGTTTCATGTGACATAAAAGCCAAAATTTCAAAAGATGATTGTTCCCTTTCAGCTTTCACAATAAGTCGCAAGACTCTAAATTTCAAATGCATTTCAAGCTAAAATTCTATGTGGTGGCATTTCTGGGGAGTTTTTTTCTACCTCGTCATCATTGTTTGAGATGAATCCAAAAATCAAAACTCAGGTAGATAATTTATTTTTAAGTTTGGAGTCAAAGTGAATAATCAACTCGACTTTTGAATAATGTCATCATTAATGGACTTAAGGGGGGTACACTTGAGCTGTTTTGACTGTAAAGCAAAATTATAACTACACTTCATAATCTCATTAGACTCAAGTTCTATCTTGAAGCCGTCATTCTTGGCAGTATATAATCTCATATCATTATTTTTTTAAATTTAAGCCTCAAAAGCCAAGTTAAGGTTATAAGTACAGCTTATATACATGAACTTGGTAATTATGTCAAGCTAGAAAACTTTAAAGCAAAATGTTTTAGTGATGGTTATATTTGTTTAAAAATGCTTGGCATTTCCCACATTATGTTACTTGTACTTTATTGGATATTAGGTTTTTAAATTTAAATCATATAACATAAATTCTTTCTGCATTCAAGTGCACAATAATTTTTTGTACAGTTCCAGAAATTATCCATACACCCCCTCCACCCCAAAACACACACACCCCAATTCTAAATTCCTCTGGGGGGCAGGGGATTTGGATACTGGTTATTTTCATTCATACTGAAGTATAATTCCAGGATGCTCTCTTAAATGGTAACAGGGAAGATACTTAACTTTTATATACACAGGCATTACCTTATCATCTCTAAAGTTGTTGGTACTTGTGTACTCCTCGATGTTGATGACTTTAAGGTGGCTGCCTACTTTTGAACGTTCGATTTGAGCCCACGATGAGCGTGCGCTCAAAAACCGCTGAAAAATCTACAATATTTTATTGAAGAACCATAGGCGTTTTGAGCTTCAATAGGGCAAAACCCTCAAATTTTGCACGGGACTTTCTATTCTTTAATGGCTCATTCGAAAAAATCTAGGTTATATCAACATTTTAGAAAAAGTTTAAATCAGCAACACATGAAAAAATAGATTTTTGTAGGGACTTTTGTTCGACTTTATGAAATTTTTAAGAGCACCAAAACTACAAAATATGAAAAATCAATTTATCTTTTTGTCGAAAATATCCATGTATTATCGTAGGATGATTGACTAGCCTTCATTCGTGCAATCATAAATAACTATGATCTTATGGATCTTTATTTTTTTTCTAATCACATCCGGTGGCGCAGTTTTTACTTCAAAAGGTCGTGCGTAGGCTTCCATTAAATGCTGATTATCTCGGAAACAAGCTAGGGACACCCTATTTGTCTTTCTAGATTTGGAATCAGTTTTAGATTGCAATTCGGAAAATCGAAGTTTTAAAAAAAGCTTATTAAATCAATTTTCTAAAGTAGGCAGTCACCTTAATAAATTACTTCCAAAGTTTATATGACAATTTAATAGGTTTATTTAAACTCAGAGGAGTGTCTATTATTGAGACATGCATACAAAACAATGCTACTGAAAATCCTTTTAATGCACAAACCCACACTGAACAGAGTGAAGTGATTGGAAAAGCTGCAGATGATAATCAGCAAAGAAACAACAGTAATATTACAAATTCAAATGCCAATAATTCTTCGATTGCACGTTATGTCATCGCGGCCATGTTGGTGCCATTTAACAAAAGATTTCTCATTAGCATCCATTGTTAAGTGTTAAATTATGTTTCACTCCGGTATCAAACAGGAATAGTACAATGTGTATAGCACAGTCACAAGCTTTAATCATAAGATCAACTGAAGTCTAACTATCCGAAGTCTAAAAAATCGCGGTTAAACTTCGCCAGAAGATTGAACAATTAGTAAAAGCAACAACTGCAACAAGTTTTGAAGCAAATTGTTGAGTGAAACATTTTATTTTCGTAACTTTATCATATCTCCCATACATTACCTTATAAACCATTCACAGGAACCTTGTTTGGGCTGCCTGTGATTGAAACAACCAAAAACCATTAGTTAAATTTATGCAACTCAGTTTTAAGATGGTTGAAATATTGGTTAACATGAACGATTTACTTTGGGGTACAACCACCATGATGATAATGGTTTACAAGAATGATTTATTTTGGTTTACAACCACCACATAATAATTGGTCATTATAAACAATTTACTTGGGATTATATCAATCAAAATATATTGGATATTATAACCAATATTTTTACGGTCAAGGCAATGCAAATGAGACAACCAGTTTTTTAGGTTACTTCCTGTCAGTTTAACCAATTATATTATGGTTTAAATTTCATTGCTAAAATCTAGCTACGATTTTAAAATTGGTAGAAGAAAAAAAAACCACAGCAAACATGCAATTTAAACATTTTAATGTTTAAATTGCATGTTAAAAACCCATGACCTTCTGTTTGATAGTCAGACGCTCTAACCAACTGAGCCGGCCTGGACTATCTTTAACAATCAAATTCCACTTCGAAAGGTTATCGAACAGCATTCGTCCTAAGTGATCAGACCGCCACGCTCAACAACTAGAGGTCTAGTAGTTGGTTAGAGCAAGGGCGCTAGGGCAAAAATTGGTGTTTTTTTTAGCCGTTAGACTCTGTCATATTGGTGTTTTTTAAACGTTAGAAACTGTTTAAACTGTTACGTATCTGTACTGCTATGTGCTGGCTTGATTTGTTCAGTTTTTCCGTCTATATGCGCCAAAAATATTGCTGTGACCAACGGTTCAATCGTACATAACGAACTACTGTATCCTATACCTGCCTCGTGACCGCTTACGTAAGCGTACGTGTCGGTTAATAAGTTAATAAGTTAATCCAAATCCCCTAGAATAACCAAGAATGAACAGGGGTAGGAAAAGAAAGGCCAATCTATTGTTCTCTCGTCTGCTCGTTTAATAGGATTAAAGTGAAAGGTACGGTGGCAATTTGTTTACTCAGCGATGACAGACGTGTAACTAACGGAACCTAACGAACCAACTTCGGATCTAGCCGAACTGGCCTCGGCGAAACTCGAAAACTAAATTGTGGCCCAAACAAACTTATCCGATGACAGCCCCTGGCCGTGACCTTTTACAACGTTCACGTGTTGTGTTAGATGGTGCTTCTCTAATCCGCATTGTAAATGATATTTCGGTTCCCAGGACGTTCTTGATAATTTTGAACGATTACCAATAATATAATAAAACTTACGAATGCATTTCTAAAGTTATTTTTAAGACATTCTTTGTATCGAAAAGATTCCAGACATATGGTACTAATTTTGAAATAGGATCATAAGTATAAGCGCTAATCCAATATCTGTTTGGAAATCCCAACCGCATGCAGACGACCGTTAGAATCCATTCGCTCGAGATGCAAAATTGTATTCCGCAGCAATCGCGTTTACTAGGAATACAGCGGACAGCCATAATACTAAGAGAAGGTACAATTGTTATTAATGATTCTTGGAGTTTTTGGATATCAGTTTGAATGGAACTGTTTTTTAAAACTGTTTCTAATTTAACAAGTAAGTCGGGGCTCGAGTTTCGCCGAGGCCAGTTCGGCTAGATCCGAAGTTGGTTCGTTAGGTTCCGTTAGTTACACGTCTGTCATCGCTGAGTAAACAAATTGCCACCGTACCTTTCACTTTAATCCTATTATACGAGCAGACGAGAGAACAATAGATTGGCCTTTCCTTTCCTACCCCTGTTCATTCTTGGTTATTCTAGGGGATTTGGATTAACTTATTAACTTATTAACCGACGCGTACGCTTACGTAAGCGGTCACGAGGCAGGTATAGGATACAGTAGTTCGTTATGTACGATTGAACCGTTGGTCACAGCAATATTTTTGGCGCATATAGACGGGAAAACTGAACAAATCAAGCCAGCACATAGCAGTACAGATACGTAACAGTTTAAACAGTTTCTAACGTTTAAAAAACACCAATATAACAGAGTCTAACGGCTAAAAAAACACCAATTTTTGCCCTAGCGCCCTTGGTTAGAGCGTCCGTTTTGTTTTGTTACAGTAGTAATAACCTTATTGGTTATTTTATCAACTAATGAGGTTATTAAGAAATTGGTTGAAATGGCTGTTTCAATTGGTTATAAGTATGTAGGTTGTTTTAACCAAAACTTGTAATGACGACTATATTGATATTGGTCATTTTATCAACCAATAACAAATTGAATGGTAATGTTATCGATGTTATATACTGTATCCCTATACGTTCTCTTTTTTTTTCTACTCTGTTAATCGTTACCTCAGATTTACCGAAAAAAAACCCAAATTAATAAAGAACAGCCATACTAACGAACAGCAATTAAGATCAGAATAGTAATCCAAACGTGCGGTATCTAAGATAAGATCTACCTTCCCTGAACGTATATGAGGAAGATATTGGCTTTATAGAAGACACGTACACACCACATCGATTCCTTGAAGCCTTTCCTCGTTCGCCACTTCTTCTAGCTCATTTTCCTCGCTCACAATTTCATCGGGTGTATTATATTCTTCTCCTCAAGCAATTTCTGGCTCAAATTGATAAAGAACAGCCATACTTCCATAGCGAAATTTGGCTGAATTGCGACTCCAGCTATTCAACATGTTCCACTATCTGACGTCATCACAGCCCAGGCATCCCAAGCCATCAAACCGTGATATTCCACAGGGAGCCCAGCTTAAGTCATTTCGCAACTTTTGACGGACGATATCACCCCAAAAAAATGCATTTAATGGAATTTTTCATTTCGATTTTCAAAATCAACGAGGTTTGATGTACATTTAAAGCTTTGATGTGTCTGGCACCTCAGAGTCCCTTTAAACTTTTTTTAAAACTTCGATTTTCCGAATTGACATTTAATGCTGATTTCAAATCTAAAAAGAAAAACAGGGTGTTCCGAGCTCGTTTTCGAGATAATCAGCATTTAATGGAAGCCTAAGCACAAGCTTTTGGAGTAAAAATTGCGCCACCGGAAGTGATTAGGAAAAAAATAAGATCCATAAGATAATAGTTATTTGCAGACTATATGATTGCACGAATGAAGGCTAGTCAATCATTCTACAATAATAATACATGGATATTTTCGACAAAAGGCAAAGAGATACATTGATTTGTCATATTTTGTAGTTTTGGTGCTCTTAAAAAATCTCATTATAAAGTCGAACAAAATCCCTACAAAAATCTATTTTTTCATGTGTTGCTGATTTTAAACTTTTCCCTAAAATGTCGATATAACCTAGATTTTTTAGGAGTTTTTCCAAATGAGCTATTAAAAAATAGAAAGTCCCGTGCAAAATGTGAGGGTTTTGCCCCGTTAAAGCTCAAAACGCGTATGGTTCTTCAATAAAATCTTGTAGATTTTTAAGCAGTTTTTGAGCGCGCGCACATCCTGGGCTCAAATCGAACGTTCAAAAGTAGGCAGCACCTCAATAACAACGACACCAATATCAACAACAACAACTTTATTTGTACCCACGCCTACAACTATTTCCAAATTATGTTTATTTGGAAAAAACGAAAATCAAATATTACCATGAATTAAATTAATCAGGCGACTAGTTACTTTAAATCATATTGCATGAGTTGACTTTTCATATCTATTAATCCATGCCACTATTGATCATTTACATTTCTTTGTAAATTGCGATTAGACCTTAAGCGCCGACCTTGGTTTGTCTTTTCGAGATTTTTTTTGGTATGTTCTATATCCACTCTAGATTACTGTATTTTAGTATGTACTTAAGCGGCAACCTACAAACATTGGTTCATTATCTTGGAATATTTACAGACACTCACTATAATTGTTAAATATCCGCCCTCGGGTTTTTCCTCTATAGGACAAACCCCGAGGGGATAATAAAACGGTTAAATATGGTCTTACATATCGTGTAAACCCGTATTCTTACACATAGTAAACATACAAATCACAACATGTTCTACCGTAACTGCTATGTTCTCCACGATTGTGCAGATCGTTAGTAAACCAGACCCTGAGTTCTTCATCCTTCTTTAGTGGCAAAGGAGGATCAGAAATAGGAAAAATTAATTCGGGACTAGACACAGTTATGTTGTCAATGGTGAGATGATATTTGTAATATCTGGGATAGCTAGGATATGGTGCAATTAGATAATTATTCTCGTCAGTAATTACTAAATTAATTTCATGCGGATACGCTTTATCTCCCCAGTTTTGGACCGTTATAGGGTTTGACCCGGAGACTGCCCCCGAGAGATGAATGAGCTTGAACTGTTTCACTTTTACATCAAAAGGAACAATAACCGTCCCATAGCTGTCATCTCTTACTCCAACGCACACAGGATCTATGTTTATTTTGATCCATGACACCATTTCTAAAGAAGAAAAATAAAATCAACCATTATGTGCCCAAATGAAATTAGTCTCATACCAGAACCAACCTAGACTTAAGCAAGGGAATTGGTTAACTGTGACTATGTTATTAGTTCACATTTATGTAAAAAAAAATATGTACCCTAGGCTTTCTTAAAATGAATGGTTCCAAACATTGTCATAAGTAGAGCCGCATCAAAATTTTGCCGGCCTTTTCCCCTTTCAAAGCTCACACTAGGTGAATAGACGAACGGATAAATGGATTGTTGGATGGATGGATAAATGGAAAGGATAAAAGATAATGGATAAATTGATAAATACAAGCATCGATAAGGGGATGCATGCATAGACAATTTAATCAAATAATACTTACTCTTACAGTTGATCCCATCACCGACGTAACCTTCTGAGCAAATGCACTTGTAAGATCCAGGAGTGTTTTCACAACGGACACCTGGGTTTTCAAGTTTGCATTTGTGGGCAAATTTGTCAGCACACTCGTCAACATCTTTAATAGAATAGAAGAAGAAATTGTTAAATGATGAATATTTGTACAGAGAGTTACACAAATATGTATACAATGTATCCATACCTAGATAAATGATGGAGAAAGAGGACGGGGGGTGGGGTGGGGTGGGGGGGGGGGGGGTGGTGGGATGAATGGGTCTTTGAAATTAAGAGTGCATCCACCACAGGACAAGGCAGGTGGTGCTACTTGAGTTTTCAGCTATTTTTCTCAAACTTGGTATACTATATTAGAGCATTAGGAGGGAATTATCCCCTAAGAATGACCAATCAACCCAAAAACAAACAAAAAATATATGTATATATATATATAACCTATATTTGTACTGAAGCAGAAAAACTATTACTATTGATTACAGAGATGTAAAAGTTGTGGTTCATAAAATAAAACTGTCAACTGATAACACCACCCAGAGAGGTACATTCTTCTTTTAATCTGTTGCTATGCCAACAGTGTTTTTGAGAGAAAATTTCGCCAAATTTAATTTCAGTGCAATATCTTGTGATTCAGAGGACAAAATCTCGAAAGTACACTTTGAAAATATCCAACATTATCGTTCAATCGATGTCTTACAATTAAATTACTAAAACAACAAAACAATTTGTGGTCACATGCTAACCTTAAGATATATGACGAATTTGCTTAACCTTATTTGGCAAATATCACACATTTTTTGCCTCAAAAATAACTAAAATTCTCAAGATAAATTGGCTCCCAATAAACAGTTAAAATTCATTTTCTGCTGCATTGTAAGCTATTCTCAAGGATAATTAAAATGTATCTATTATAACGCTAGTGTAATTATTGCTTACCCTTTTCGCAGTTCTCGCCAAAATATCCTTTTGGGCAGATACAAATGAACTTCATTAGGTCGCACTGTAGCCGCGCACAAGTCTTGTTTCCTTCGCAAGGTCCGTTTTTCAAACATGGATTCTATAGACAAAAATGTATCATGTTATCAATACGAACTGACAAAGCCATTCTACTAGTAAAATGTACTGTGAAAATGCAACATAATTGGAAAGTTTGACCTCAAAGAATACTAGGTAAGCCGATACTCCTTTGGCGTTGGCGTTGCTATTAATCATAACAATACGAAAATGACAATCAGTAACACCAACCTTTCTTCCTCTGTATGAAATGCCTTTCTTGTCCTTGAAATCTTTTGGGAAAATGTATCTGTCGGCGTCATTGAGCTCACATAGTGACCACCCTGGCATATCTACTGAAGGGCCAATGTTATAGGAAATACAATTATTGTAGAATTTACATTTAATTAAACAAAGTTCAGGACTAGATGCTTCAACTAATCGAAATACATGGTTGAGAAGAACTTTGTTTTTTGACTTCTTCCTCAAAAGCTTCTTCGCATTCTTCCAAAGGCATACCTGTAACATAAATAATAAATAAATCAACTTTCATAATTTGTGAATTTTCGAAACGTATTTCATCATATGCTAGTAAAAAAGTTCGCAATTTATCAACTTTCTTTTACTAGTATACGATATGATACGGTTCAAAAATTCGCAAATTATGAAAGTTGATAAAATTGCGAACTTTTTTTACTAGTATTCGATGTAATTTTAAATTAATTTAATACGACATCAAGAAATTGCGAACTTTTTTTTATTAGTACTGTTAAAGAAAATTGTAAAAAATTCGCAAATGTATTTACTAAGGTTTTGACAAGTTTTATTTCCAGCCAATGAGATAATATTTGTGATCGGGTCGGAAGCCCCGGTTGTGTTCGCTTCACTAATATACCAGTAATTAGGCTACGATCCCGATGAGAACTGGAAATGGAATCTTTAGATAATAAACTTCCTCATAGCAGCCCGAAGAAAGTAGTTAAACGTCCAATGACTTCTAAAAAACCTCAAGAAACGCAAGGATGTTTCTAGTATCCTATACATTTCTTTGTATAAATCAAGAAAAGCGTTTTGCTCTTCTACGTCAATACCCCACTCATCGCTCGGTAACTACTTTGAATATATTTGCTACTTCTACCGCTTGAACACCATGAGAAGGTACGAACCCCAAAATATATTGCGACACGTCTTCGAGGCCTTATATTCGATAAAAATTTACATATTCTGGTGATGTGGGAAATTTGTTCAGAGAGAATCCATGCAGCTTTTCGTATCCAGGCGC